>JAVQJY010207683.1:0-11787 GCA_036025375.1 Retropinna semoni | reverse complement strand
TTAGGCAGTTCTCGATGTTATACTTTGCCAACTTGTAGTTGAATTGCGTCTGTCCTAATAGGGTATAGGAGGCGGTGCACGCATAAATAAAGGTATAGTACATGTGAGATAGACAGTATTTTATTTTGCTTATAGTCAGATGTTTAGATGCTTGTCTATTGCTGTACTGTATTAACCAATATCTATTCATACATGTCCTTGTCTAGAACCGTTATCTCCTATAGGTCAGACTCACAGGAAATGATCACAGGCATAATTGCCTTCAGAGTCAAATTGGAGATGAGATTTATCAAAGTCAGCCACATTGCTACTAAGCATTGGCATGCATGGTATTGTGCCCCTACTACTGTATGTCTACACAAGGCGAACTGTAAACCAGCCAACATTACCTAATCTAAGAATCCCAGCCATCCCTTTCCAGTAATCTTCCCAAATTAGGCCAACTTCCCTAATGTAATATCAGGATTCTCGCGCCCTTCCTGACCTGCTGTGTCGATGACATGCATTTTTCCAGGATGGCGTGTGACTGGGTAGGTTTATTTGCAGTCTCAATAGTTTATCAGCCCTGTCCTACTCTCCCTAAAAATACCCAACTGATTGGTCACATTCCTCACATCATTATAAAAGCATGACAGCCAGCAGCCCTACAGAGTCTCAAAATCTTGAATGAGAAAACTGTGACATGGTGGCCGATTTTGTTTAACCTTTGAGGTTTTTACAATGACGGAGCCAAGCGCTTATTTGGTCATTTTGGGTCTCCTTGATAATGTAGATGACGTCGTCCTCTACCCATATTTCCTTTTTTGGAATGTTGCATCATTGGACAAGGTTAACCACTGTTGTTCTCATACTTTATCTAAGATTTCTTTTTTTTTTTTCATTTGTTTTCACCCCCTTGGTGAACTAATAACACAAAGCCTTTAACTGTACAGAGTTTTACAGTAGCGCACTAAGAGAATAACTCCTGAGTGACTGTGTGGTGTATTGATAAGTGTTTAGTGTCAATTCTTCTAATACATTTTTTTTTTTATTGCATGTAGTCAACCCACAGCTTCCCAGCTTGCTACCAATGTAGCGCTGGGTTTCCTCTCTCTCCTCCTGTGGCCCTACTCCTGTTAACAAGGACATTCAGATTTATAAATGGGGTTCTTTTAGGAATCAGCCGTAAAACATTATTTCCTTTTTCTTGTTTAAAAAAAAGACTATTACTGGAACATTTGTCCTTTGCAGACCCAATTTGGTAATGAGAAATGTTTTTTTTCTTTTTTTTCTTTCGAAATTCATTTGTCTACCGCCCGCCCTTGTGGGCTCTATGGAATTCCTTCATTCAAGAGCTGGTATCAGGGCCACAGTCTCAGGATCACGGTCCAAACTGAATTGACTATTTTCAGTACTATTTTCAGAATCAAAGAATGAGAGGGTAGAGGGTCATTTTCTCTTGAGAAGCTATTTTAGGTCAGACTCGCCCCCCTGGCAGTGCTCTGTGTTGCAGTTCCCACACTGCACTCTATGTGTTGAAGCCCTGCGATTGGGCAGTTTTCCGAAGCATAATAAACAAGACTATGGTTTGTATAGAGCGTATTCCGTTGTGCATGCCATTCCTTGGTACCTCAGTGCGAGGCTATGCCATCCATTGTCAACAGTGAAACAATTGGAAAGGAACCACAGTAGGATTATGCAGTCTGCGCCAAACACGATTTCAAGAAAACGTTAGGCGTAACGTGAACTTGGTTATTTTAAATTGCCCCTTTAGTCTTAGGTAACACTTTTCTTTACTTACTTGGAGTTAGTTATGTAGCAACCCATCAACTACCACTGTAAGTAGAATGTCTTTAGTTTGTAGGAATCGTTCCTACACTGTCTAACTGTTGTAGTTTTGGTAAATGTAATCCATGTCTCAGAAGTTGTGGGATGTGGGAATGAACCGTATCAGATGTGGAGATGGACTGTCAGTTGTTTTTTTGCTAATGATATCTCTCATCTCAGGGGCCCCCTCCTAAACCAGGCCGCAGGCAGAGTGGCTGGGCCGAGGAGAGCTCTGGGCCTGGCTCTGCAAAGTGAGTAACTACCCCCATCCATCTATCTACTACACAGGCCTCCATCGGTTCACACTCTACCACGCACCGTCCTCAAACACACATGGTTAGGATTGGGAGCAATGTTCTTTTCGTTATTAATGGTCTCTCATACTGTCGAATGAGACTATTTATCAATGCATATTTTGCCGTTTGGGCTGTGAATCAACAAGGTTACAGAGAGCGTGTCTGAGCAGGGAGCTCCCCATTCGTCTTCATCTGGGAGGGAGGCAGTAATTGACATGGTTAATGCATCAGCCACAGGAGGGCACTGTTAGTCAGCTAGCCACTTCATCACTGGGGTTAGAGCCGCTTAATCACCTCTTACCATAGCTGTCTCAGTCTGTGAAGGCAAACACAGCAACTGGAATTTAAGATATCAAAAAAAGAAAGAAAAATAGAATTGTAGGAGGATTTTCTACTGCCATAATATGAAGTTATACAGGACAGATATGAACGGTCACCGCGCCTCTGTCTCTGTGTACTTGTGACTGAGAGAGCAGTGTAATCAGATTGTGGAGCTGCCTCTCCACTCCTCCATCCTCCACTGGCCCTCTCCACCCAGGTCTCTGTGGAGAGGAAAGAGCTGGGGAGATGCATAAAGCCAAACATTAAAGTGAACAGACCGAGTCAATTGGGTTTATTTGCATGGTTTTCTGCGCCGTTAGTGCAAGTCAAGAGAACAGCAAACTCCATATGTCTTCTTTCCTCTCGGAAGGTCAGGGTGTCGCTTCCTTGCGTTCGTCTAACCCCTCTTGATTCCTGCTCCCCCAGAGCCTGGAATACAGGAGGTGTTAAGGGTTTCTCACGTTCATTGATCCTCTGTGAAACAAAGTAAGTAATAGTCCCCCCTGGAACAGGCAAGGACTTTTCCCTTCAATGTCACCCCTCATGCTCAATCACCGCTGCCCTCCTCCCACTAATCCCAGCGCAAGAAATCCCAGGATTTGTCGATCTATCACTCCTAAATGACACTAAATGATCTGTCAGTTTATTGATGAACCTTTGAAGCCGGGTTGTCACAATATATTTTATCCCTAACAACTTTTTTCCAGACAGTTTTACCATGTCTATCGCTTTGCCTCACATGAGTCTTAATCAAGGGTCCTGTAATGTGTCTTAAGTGTCGCCACCCCCGTCTCACCCCCAGACAGGACACAGTCCAAGGGCACCGAGGTGGGCTCCCTCAGCCCCTGGCTGCTCCGGCTGGCCGGACACACAGGCAGCCTCCTAGAGCCTCTCGCTGGGCTGTTGTTCTGGACACGGATGTCTTAGAAAGACGGGTGAAAAGGCAGAGAGTGTAGGGCGAGGGTGGGTCTGGTTCTTGGGTTTTAACTCCACTAGTTTGTGTTTAGTTTCTCTTCGGAACCACCATCCATCTCAGCGGCTGTATGAATATATTATTAAAATGAGTGGGTTGTTGATCAGGAGCCAATTCCGTAATTGTAATCTTGGGTAGATGGTTAATAGAGGTATACAAAAGGGCTTTTCGATCTTTTTGCCTCAGGGAAAAGCCCAAGGCTGGGAGGGTTGTCTAATGCCTAGAGGGCATGTTTACTGTGTCCTCCTCCAGAGAGATATGCTGCCTGGGCTGCCCAGTGTCTGCCTTGTACCACAGCTTAACTCCCTCGAAACCCTTTGAGGGCCTCGCTCTGACTGAGTCCCGTGGAGCCTTATTGTGGGATGTATCATGTGATAAACAGCCTTCAAAGATCGGTCGAGTTATGGTGTTACAGTTACAAGCTTCATATTTTGTATTCATATATTGTACATTAACTGCTGCCTAAAATCTGTTTTCAGTGTAGAAATGTATAGTCTCCAAAACCTGTAGGGGGCACTCCTCACCCAGGGTTGCCAGCAGAAGCATCAAGCAGTGCACAGGAAAAAAACAAAACATGCAAGTCTCGTAAACATGCTCAATGTAAAGTAACTTTGTAAAGTTATAGTAGAATCCTGTCCACACTTTCACCACCCACCTCCTCTTGTTTGTGGGTTTAGTGCACGTCTAATGAGTAACTGTCTAAAATTAGCCAGGGCTGTTCTTTTTTGGAGACCAGTGTTGCGGAAAATGCTAAAAATACAGTGTTGAGGTGAGAAAGTGTGAAAAGGCAGTGATTTGGTGTCGGGCGTGCCTCGGTCATGCTGAGCGGTGTTAATAGAGTGGAGTCTGGAAATAGCCTTCTGTTTCAGCAGGATGGGGGGAGGTTGGGAGAGGCCCAGGGTCGAAACTGAAAGACAGAACTGACCATATAGAAATGTTACTTTTAACACTAGGTATGTTAAGGTAGGGCAAACATTTCTTTATGTTAAGGTAGGCCAAAGATTTCTTCATTTGTTTATACAATTGCTGTGTCATTTTTAGTCACAGACTCTTAACCATTTCCCCTCATTCTTATTCAGGTCTGGAAGAAGACCTGCGATGGATGATGTGGAAGAGTAAGTTCACCAAGCCTCCTCATCTATTCCACATCACTTCACACAGCCGGTGATTGAATTTAGTCACGATTTTGTGTTTTAAAATGTCCCAGTTAAATTGGGCCAATTTAAATGTTTTGTTTGTTCCCCGTTGCCCTGAAGAAAAAATTGCTTTACTCTTAGATTGTCCTTGGTTGCAGATAATCATTGCCTTCCAAGAACAATCACTTTACATGATTAAAAGCCGGCGTGACTGAGTTGTCATCACTTTTACTCTTGCTGGGAGCCAAGTTAGCCTGTTATTCTATCCCCTCCCCATCCTGTCCACTTACATGTTGAACTATGCCTTAAATAGGCAGCAGTGTTGGAGGAGAAGAATGGAGGCTACGCTACTGTGTGCTTTACTCATCATGCTGGAGACCAACGCTTCAATGAGAGTGTTGAGATTTTTTACAGTCGGTGGTTGAGACACAGGCTTTGAGATAAAACACTAGCTGGACTTTAGAATAGTCCCTTGTTCAATGCTCTTCTCCCTTCAAGCCTGTCTCTGTTTCGGTTATGCTGCTCTCAGACCAGACACTGTTCCTCCAGGCACTGTTTTTGCAATCATGCTCACAGGTGTGTTTGTTGAGGCAGTTGAACCCGGGGGCTGCCATGCAGGTCTCTCTGGCAAGGTAGCAGTGCCATTGATGCTGCACCGTGTTCTCAGTCACCCTGTAGCAGACAGAGACAGCCTCCTGTCAACCAGATCAGCAGCCTAGGGAAGAAAAAAAATTATAGAAACAGGCCCATCATCAAAGCTAAAGGTTCCAGTCCGAGTCTGGCTCCCTGATGACCTCACTGCAGGCCTGGGCCGCCTCTGAAAGCGCTCAATAATTCATGTCCCTGCACTTCCTGTTTCTGCAGCCGCCGCCTGCGACCACAAACCCCCCAGGGCTCGGATGATGAAGGAGGTGAGAGCACCCTTGCTTCCCAGCCTGACGTCTCTCCTGGCGGGCAGAGAGGAGCCCCTCCGGTCCCTCCCCTGCACATTCATCCACTGGAAATAGAGCAGATAAGCAGGCAGTCAGATCATCGCTTTCTCCTGACACTCCCAACATATTTCTTCTCAGTTCAATTGAGGAATCTTCTGTTTGGACTGTGTGTTTGTGCCTCCCAGGCAGAAAGCCTGTAGCTAAGCAGAGCAGACCGCCACTGTAGATGAAAGTGACAGGTGCATACGTCGATTCGATAAGGTTAGCGCTGTTGCCGTGGGGATGTTCGGTAATCTCCCACACTCACTCACCTCACGCAAAGTCCATAACAGACCTCAAGTATTCAGTAAATCCTTTTCTCTTATTCATTGGCTAGAGCGTGGCAGGGTTTAAGTGGCTCTCTCCCTTGCCGCTCACACACACACACACACACACACACACACACACACACACACACACACACACACACACACACACACACACACACACACGCACACCCACACACATGTCTCAGTGCCGGGGCAGGTGCTGCGGAGCGCGGATCCAGCGGGAACGCTACTGCTTTGACTGGGTCACCTCAGGGCCCGGCGCTCCGCATCACAAACAATGTCAGCAAAGCACTGCCTGTGATAATTGTTCTATTTTTTCAGAGCTTAGTAACAGGGGAAATAAGGGTGAAATTGCCTCAGTAAAGAGTACTAAGCCCCTGTTAGCACCCTATGTTCAGCCCACATTGTTTAAGGAGTTATATACATACCAATGACAATTGCAAGGCTGGCGTTGTGTAAGGGCATTCATCTTATAAGTATAATGGAGACATGTTGATGGGGAACAGAGTTACAGCGCCTGTCAGTTAATAAATGGAACACAGACCATTATAGCCATCCTTTAGCATCTAGATTGGATTTCGAAATGTCTTTAGTTTTACCTTTATGAAGTTGTTTGCTGAAACAGCATTGGCAAAACAATTTCTAGTTTGGTAACTCAACACACACACACGCACGCGCACACACACACGCTAGCATTTACTGGGTGAGAGGGCTGGTGCAGTGAAGACGCCAGCGGCATGGTTCTCTCTTGGTAAATGCTGCTGGAGAGATTACCAGTGTGTGGATGGAGACCTCTTAATACAGAGCCCGAGGCGGGGGCACTGGAAATGACAGTGCTCAGGGTTAGTGAGATAGCCCCTGATCTTGATTGTGTCCCCTACCCTTATTCCTTATGTCCACTGGCTAGAGAGTGAGAGGAAGGGGGGGGGGCATGTCCCCAGTGGCTACCCCCCCTCAGTCCCCAGTCCCCCCCCAGTCCCCTGCCTGTCACATTACACCCCAGCTCCACTGCAAACACACTCGTCTGTTTTATGTCTTTCTCTCCCGGTCAGTGATCTGCTGAATATTGTCTCGTAAGCCTTTCAGATGTAGTCCGTGCCTAGGTAATCATTTCACGGCACCCCCCGCCAAGATTCCAGCCTCCCTGCTGATGTGGAGAGGTGTTCCCAAAGCCGCTGACTGTGGCGTGCCTGCCGGGAGAATGTCTACATTCACAGCAAATTATCCCCTTTTGATATTTACATGCTTGGGCGAGGGAAGCAGCGAGGGCTGTGTAATAAGGATACGCTTGGCCCGGTCGCCGGCACACAAAGCAACCTTGATAGATGTCTAGGACAGGGGAGGAAGTGGATGTAGAAGGTAATGTGCGCCAGTAGAGCTGGGAACAGACAGCTCCTTCTGATGGAGTTGGCCTTTCTGTCAAGAAAAACACCAGCTTGTTTGCAGCTGCCATTAATCCCCCCTTGACCCCCGGTAATAGGTTGAATTTGAAGCTCATTTAAAATTGTTGTTCCTTTTCTCACTTAGTAATAGAGTTTGCATACAGAGAACGTACCTCAAGCAGCTTCACATTGAACTCTCATGGAATAGTGTTGATAGTGCATTATTGGCTGAGATGGGGTGGGGGTGGGGAGGGGGGCAACCCAGGAAGCTATTTGCAAAGAGCTGGACGGCGAAGCTTTTTGATGTCATTGCGCTAAGACCATTAAATTTGATTGGGGGTCCAGGGGGGACGGATTCTGCTGAACGCTGTGCTTTGTAAATGAGAGGACAAAGTGTCACCGAGGCCTCATGAATATGAAATACCCGCGCCCGCATTTATTTGGATATCAGAAACACAGATGAATCTTGTCAGCGGCTAAACGAGTGTGGCATTTTTAATTTCGTTTAATTAAAATAGAGAAAGGAATAAGTTATCAACTGAAGATGAGCTGTGTTATCTGTGGAGGAAGTTCATGGAATTTCACTGGAATTTTCTTTCCTGCATCCTTCCCTGGTCTATTCTCCAGCACAATCAATTACTTAAAAAACAGGTCTCATAATTTAGGCCATAAGTGTAGATAAAAATTACTGGGCAATCTGGAAGAGGCAATAGGCAATAAAACAAGAATTCCAACATTATATTAACCAATAGTGTATTTGAAAAGAGAAGTATTTTCTGAAGGAATAGTGACAAAGATGCAGAGATACGTCCTCTTCCTATCAGATGTGGCCTCCCATCTCCTCACCTCTATTTAGCTCCACTATTGACTTTCCCCTGCGGGCGCAGCACTGTGTTTAGAGATTACTGACAGCCCTCCTGCTCCGGCCTGCTCCCTATCCCCAGGCCTCCCAGCTGGGGAGCTAACAAGGTACAGACACCTCTCTACTGACGCTAACTAAAACCTATTTTGAGAAAAGACCACAAAAATGGCCCCGAATATTTCAATTAAATTATTCTTTTTTTTACTCCCAAAGGCTGGGTTGTCTATTACCGTAGCAATAACTTACTCATAAATAGGAAAGTTGATTCCTGGTTAATATTTTTTCTGATGTTGATACAGAAAGATGTCTTTATTCTGAAAAAAATATTATCATTATTTTAAATATAATTCAAAAATAAACACATAAACAATTTGATTTTAAATTGTCAATAACAATAATTGCCGTTCCTCATAATCAACATTTAGCCCATTTCCCTAAAACCTGTCTGTCTTCTTCAGCACATCCTCCCGTATGCATTTCCCTCTCCAGCACAAGTCCATCTGAAATGTGCTGTGAAAGTTTGCCCCGTCCTTCTTGGGGGCGGAGCCATCCTCTGTCCTGTTGCGTTTTGCCAATTAAAGCGGGTTCCCACTGTTTGAGCAGCGGGCTGGCGGCTCCTGGCACCGCCGCCCCTGCCAGGCCGCACCGTGACTTCCGACCCCACACAGATGGGCCCGCGAACAAATACTCTTGCACATGGCTGGACGCCGCCCCGGTCGGAGTGGCAGAGTGGACACGGAGGTCGGCCTGCCGGCCACCACGGGTCCTGAGGGTAGGCGCCGCTGACAGGGCCCAAATGCTGGGGTAGCGGGGGGTGCTTTCCGGGGAGCCCCTGGCCAGAGCCTCTCTCTCAGCAGGAAGAGCTGCCGCCTCGCCTCCTGAATATTCATGGCCGCCTGGCTATTGTGACAGGGCAGCTCTTAGGAGGATGTAGGGAGAGAGAGGGAGAGGAAGAGGGAGGGGAAGTATCAAATGCCAGTTCCAACTCCCAGACACTTACGACACACTCATTCACACACAAACACGCACACACACAAACTGAGCAGGCGTACTAAGCAGGCTTTTAAGATTGTGAATTTTTGTGATGAAATATTATTCGTTTTAATTGCCTATGTGATTGAATTTGAATAAATACTTATGTCCTGATAAAGAGTCTAAGAATGTTGGGTAATTGTTAGACAAATAAAATGACATCTTGTTTTGTGTGGTAGATATTCCAGTGATTCCAGACCTGGAAGAAGTTCAAGAGGAAGACCTCACCATGCAGGTGGCAGCCCCGCCCAGGTGCTACAAACACCTCACACCCTGTGCTGCTCACTTCAGCTGCTCACTCATAGACGGCATCCTGTCACCCACAGATCAACTGTCTGTTAACGAAAGCCACTGTTTCTGTCAGCCTTCCTCAACCTCCCTTGACTTCTAATCTCAGCGTGTGCCTCAGTTGCAACCTCAAAAGACTGTTTAGCTGAGGAAACGACCAACGTCGTCCATGTCCAGCACGTTCTCCGTCCTCAGCCTCAGACCAGCGGAGCACCCCTGACCCCAGGACGGCGGCAGTGTGTCTCCCTGAGTGACTGCCTGTTGCCTGCCTCCTTCTCCTCAGATGGCACAGGGAGGAACCTGGCATATTGGGCCGTTACATAGGAATAACAGAAGGGTGTGATTTATGCTGTTCGGTTAGCAGGGCCCTTGCTAACTGGGCCCTTTGATTTACAGGGCAGTGAGAGACACGCCGACATGTGTCCGCTATGTAGCAAGGCTATGACAGCGGCAGAGGTTATTAGGCTGGGGCCCGCTCTCTGTGCGAGATAATATCCACATTGAACTCATTGCGGGGGCAATGTAGCGTGTAATGTGCAGTAAGTAGGACTGGCATGCACCGCTAGGCCCCGTCCACTCTCGTAGCCCCCCTCTTAATTCCTACCACAGATAAGCAGCTGGGTTTCAATTTGAGGCAGTTACCACTTGGCACACATCTCCTGATCTTTGTCTGGTCTTTAGTGAAGTCTCGGTGCCCTGCGAGCACCATCCAAACTTCTGACAAGCTAGTTAGCCGTCACTTTGCCAGTGCACTTAATGTGCTGTTAATGGGCCTACTCGGGCATCAGGTAAATGTTCCGAAAGAAATGGGATTTACACCACACACCAAGAAATGAGACGGACTAATTGCTCCTCGCATCCGAACGCTCACGTTATAGATACGAACGATCAAGAGGTTTCCACTCGGGACTTCAGGCCATGACACGCATTGTAAATGTCCCCTGTGTTTCCTCTGTTCCCGGCCATCTTGTGTCACAGGTTCAGGTGATTATTATTGATGTTTACTGTTTACCTGTCTCCTGTGCTCCTTGTAGCATCCAAGTGAACCGTGTGATGACCTACAGAGATCTGGACAATGACCTCATGAAGTACTCAGCCTTCCAGTGCCTGGTAAGACAACCACGGAGGGCCCTACTTTTCAGATGGTAGATTGCATGCTCGTCTTGTCCTTCCAGGCTTCCCTCAATATCAAACCCCTCCCCAGGAGAACTTGGTTTGTGCAAGCTAAGCTCCCTTCTCTTGCCTGTTCTTTGCCCAGGATGGCGAGATTGACTTGAATCTCCTCACCAAGGTTTTAGCACCGGAGCAGGAGGTGAGAGAGGTGAGTGTGTTTTTTTGTAAATATAGCTGGTGTAGTCCCAGAGAGGAGCTGTCCAGCTGTTTCTGGAGCACCAGGGGAGGTCGGCATTCCGTCTCCCAGGTAATCAAGATTTATGATGTGTACATTAACACTGCTCTGCTCTCCTTCTCTCATTCTCCCTCTGCTCTTCTTTTCTGTCTCCTCTATCTTCTGCCTTGTCCTCTCTCTCTCTCTCTCTCTCTGCCTCATCTCTTTCTCTGTGTCTCTCTCTCTCCTCAGGAGGACGTGGGTTGGGACTGGGATCATCTGTTTACAGAAGTGTCCTCAGAGCTGCTGACGGAATGGGATCAAGGAGAGGAGGAGGATCAGAGCCCGCCGCCCGTGGCATGAGGATGAAGTGCACCGTGCTGGGGTGGGCTAGGCTGGAGTGGGCTAGGTTAGACTGGGGCTAGGCTTGGCTGGGTTAGACTAGGCTGGGCTAGACTGGGGTGGGGTGGTTTTGTATGGCTTGGAGACCTTTCTTGGGGAAAGGTGCATGACAATGTTTTTCACATCACCAAAACTATATTTTGTAAAATATATATATATATATTTAATGTGTTTGTTTTTTTAAATAAATCACAGCAAGATTCTTTGGCGGCAGTCCTTTTTAATGTTTTGAATATTTACTGCTAGCGTCACATCTGTTACTTCAGTGCAGTCACTAGAGCCGTAAGGAAGTTGACACAATTGAGAAAGTTGTCCATATGCCCTTCCTAAAAAGAGTGAAAGAAAGACACAGAAAACGCTTACTTTTGTTTTAGAATCCGTTCCAAACAACCTGAGGCTAATGTCTCTCCTGGCTGCCTGCATTATCAAGGCCTTGCAACCTCAGATACAAGTCCAAGGTTGATAATCAGCTAAGCTGAAATCCAGTTGATTGTCTTCAAATTAACATTCCTCATTAAAGCCTACAACCTTATTGTTATTGACTCTGCCATTGACTTTATCTTGCAGCTCTTCGATAGGACCGGCCCTTCTTCACTATTATCTCAAATGTATTGAACAGAGTTCCTATTGACACTTTGGGGATTAGCATACATTTTACAGGATAAGGAAACATAGATCTTACTTTGCTCCAAGATGGCCTC
>JAVQJY010207582.1:0-10309 GCA_036025375.1 Retropinna semoni | reverse complement strand
GTCAGACCAGAGCAAAATAGTAGCATTGATCACTGGAACACTAAGCAACAGGACTTAAAAAGTTGCTATACTCTCTACAATGCCGTTTATCATCACCAAGCCTCTGAACTTAAACATCTACTTTAAATAAGCTAAGAAAGTTCAAGGAAATATATTCCAGTATTCTCAGATGACTGTCTGCCTTGTAAGCTTGTACTGTGGGAGTCTTATCAGCAGATTTCACAGAACAAGGCCTGCTGCTAAGGGGGTTGAAGCTATGTGGGTGTGATGGCGGACCACAACTGATAAACAAACACAGTCCAAATTTTACACTCACAAGATGTGTATTCATCCAGTGTTGCTTGAAGATACTCAAACAAATAGAATATGAGATGGTCAGAGTTGGCAGTGTTGAATGCCCTAGCATCCCAGTATCACCGCAACACTTCTTTTTTTAACATATATATATATATAAGATGGAAATATACTGGAACAGCACACCAGCTGACAGCTGCAATTTTCTTAGCCAATCGCCAAGCTCCCACTCATACTCCACCACAGATATGAGGCAGGGCCCTCAGATGTCTGCCCCACAACAAGCCTCACTCCTCATGGGCAGAGCGTGCCCAGGATGCCTGCATGCGCTACATATGACAACCCACATTACTGGCAGAGTAGCAGACGGGCCTAGCTAGGCCACCCCCAGGCCTGCAGCCAGACCCTCTCTGCAGCTGAGCTTCCATGCTTACTCAGATATTCATAATTGGATAATGAAATGTATAAAGAGTTTTCGTGTTACAACATCGGTATGACGGGATAAACAAAACCGTGGGTTCTACTGACATACAGTCCCTGGGTTTGTAGGCCTGATCAGGGTCTGGTACACAGGACGTCTCCCATGACTCAATGAGCTTCATAAGCTTATGTCTTCTGCCCTGCACTGTCCATTATAATCATGTTATTGTTTGTTTGTTCCACATTTTATTAGTCCTGTTTACTATTAGGATTCCTCTTAACCGTTGTTCCAAGTGAAATGGAGGAGTCTGATTTGAAAGCGAGATTGAAGTGCTGTGACCGATTGCTCTAGATATCGAGGGCCTGGGTGTACGGTGTGTGTGTACAGTCTAGTACAGTGTAGCACTTTCTCTAGAAGCCTGTAATGGGTGAGCGTCTAAAAGGCTCTGCTGGGATGTTCAGTCTGTTCCCCTTACTCTTCACACATATTGCGTTGGAAAACCACTTTGAAAAAAAAATTCTGGTATGTGGACAAAATGTAAATGTTTCATGTGAATGTGTTATGAGGGCTGCTGTGCTTGACACCATGTCAGTTTTGCTTGGATGTTTCTAACCGTGATACTGTCTTCTGATTCCCCAGGTGAAGCTAGCAGGACCCACATCCCCTCTTCCCATTGGCTGGTGGTGACACACATCCCCTCCTCCTATTGGTCTTCTATACCATGAGCTCTGGCTCCGCTCAGGATGTGGCGGTGGAGCATTTCCTGCGTGACATAGAGAGGCGGGGCAAGCGGCTACATTGCGCTGTGATAGGCTGCGAGGAGGAGCGTCCCCGTGGCGACATGAACTTGTTGTACCGCAAGAGTCGTCTTGACTGGAGGCAGAAGGACCAGGAGGGAAGCAGGAAGAGGTGAGAATCAAGCTGGACTCTGCGCCCACACTATCACTCACATCCCTTCAGGAGAAACGCTTCCTTTGTGAAGTTTTTATTGTTCATATTTCATGCGCAGCCCCTGCATTCTGGGACTAGATCATGGGACTTGGTAGGAGAGAGAGAGGAGTGGGGAAGGAGGGAACAAACTCTATGGCCTCTATTCCAGGCACACAGTGGCCCAGTGGTGTCTATTTAGATCATGGCAAGCACACAGTTTCACAAGCCTGGGCTGCAGATAACCACACACACACACACACACACACACACACACATGTGCGCGCATGCACATACTCACACATACAGACATATGCTCGCACACACACATGCCAACACACACATACACACACACACACACAAACACACACCTCTTCACATGACGGGACAGTAGCCTCTCTGTTCTCCTTGACGAACAGTGTCAGTCCAGTTTCCGTTGCCTCCACGTTTGACTGGGAAGGTGCCAGCCCTGACTGTCTCCTTCCCATGGCTCACAGCTTCCCAGGGACGATGACACAGATAGGGCACATCCAGAGGACAACGAGCTCACAACTAGTTCAACAACCGTGTAGACCGGAGCAAGATTACCAGTCCTCCCCCTCTCCTCCCCTCCTCATCCAGACATATTAGCAGGAAACACACCCATAGATTCATGAAGTGTACTCACCTCCTAAATGAGCTCTTACTGGATGCTTGGAAGCACAACACTTTGACATGTAGAAACAGACACACGCCAACACACGCACATTCGAAGGGGTCCACATTGGTGTAAACACATGTGAGTATCAGACACCCGGATACACAGACACACTCTTCCCTCTCTTCATCTATCTACCATCTTCATAGACACATAGACACACACACACACACACACACACACACACACACACACACACACACACACACACACACACACACACACACACACACACACACACACATACATACACAGACACACATACATACACAGACACACACTCACCCACAGTTGTGTACACCCACACACTCCCACATATTCCGAGCAGGACACAAAAGCCTTCAGGTCCATCCTCTGGTCTGCTAGGCAACAGACCCTCTTATTCATCCCCGGCTGCCTTCCACCTTGTGGCTTCCTCTCCACAGTGGATCGAGCCTCACCGAGACGCGATCAATAGATACCTCATGTGTAATAAAAATCGGAGAGACAGTTGAGACGGCGGTGATCTATTGGCTTTCACTCTGTAGGGGCTTTCTATTCTCTACAATGATTTCCTCATGGATAGCTGCAGGCACATCTGTCTGTTTGGAGATGTGTGCCTGGTGATCACAGTTTCTGTTTGGGGATGTGTGCCTGGTGATCACCGTTTCTGTTTGGTGACATGTGGCTTGTAAAAGCAGCTCTCTGTTTGGTAATGTGTGCCTGGTGATTGCTGCACCAGAGACAATCTATATCCTCTCCCTTCAAAGAGGACATCTTCATTTGTTTCTTGTGGCTCGATCTTGTGAAATATAGCTACCTGACATGATTATAGTCTAGTTGCCATGTTTCAAATTCGCATCTGGACCGTTTCAGTGCAAACTAGCCGTAACATTGTGTGTAAGGGTGTTCCACACACTATTGATTATACTCCAATTTGACCAATCAGTGTCTTGATTGATCTGATATTGATTGAGTACTTATGAAGGATCCAAGAGCGGTCAGTGCAGATGACTTGAATGCAGCCATATTGACCTTCAAAAGTCATTCAGTGATAATTGGCAAGAAGAGATGAAATCAATAACGCATTGGGGAAAAGGTAAATTTTTATATGGAACGGCATATCATCAAAACATATGTTGTCACACATATAACCATGGAAGACTCAACTTGATACTTTGAGCTCGTTCAGTCACTATTGCACTCAGTTACTCTGTACAGCCAGAGTGTTTGCTGTACATTCTGAATGGGCTTGTTTACACTATTGTTCCATCTGCAGTATGTTGTACAGTAGGACTTGAAGGCAATCCGCCCAGCAAACACATGCCGACCAGTTGCCATGGAAATGCCTGCGAAGCTCGCAGAGGTCATGAGTTTAGCGAGGAGACGGCGTTAAAGTGAGGAGGAGGCACGGTCAGGGGGATACACATACGGAGAGGACAGTCAGAGTAGAGTAACATGGTTCAGATTGTTTAGGAGGGAGGGGGGGGGTTGTAACCTCCCAGTCAGAAACGTCTGTGAGAGGAGCAGATGTGAAGCGATGAAGGGATGGAAGGAGGTAGAGGGATGGAGATGGAGGGAGGGAGATAGAAGGATGGAGATGGAGGTATGGAGATGAAGGGATGGAGATGGAGGGATGAGATGGAGGGATGGGATGGAGGGATGGAGATGGAGTACAGAAGGAGGGATGAAAGGATGGACAGATGGAGGGTTAGAACTGGTAGGATAACAATGAAGGGGTGGAGATTGGGGGATGAGGTTGGGCTATGCAGATGGAGGATAGAAATGAAGGGATTGAGATGGAGGGAGGGAGTTGGAGGGTTGGAGTTGGAGGTAAAGAGGTGGAGGGATGGAGATGGAAAGATAGAGGTTTAGAAAGGGAGGGATAGAGAGGAAGGGTTGGAGATAGAGGGGTGTAAGTGCTGAGGAGGAAGATACCTCCCACTGATACTGGCGGCATGCACAGCTGCTGCACTGCCTCACCCAATCTTGCATCAGTCATCCTGCTCGCTACGCTCCCATATGCCAGCCATGCATGACAGAGACTCTGTATGTGTGTGTGTGAGTGTGTCAATGTGTCTGTTGTGCAAGAGAAAGAGAGAGACGGAGAGATGGGGAGAGAGAGAACAAGGGAGGGAGCGAGAGGGAAATAGGACTTCAAATTAAATTGACTGTAAGCTATTTAAAGACCATTTTGAAGAGGGAAAATGAGAACGAAAGAAAGATAGGAAAGGGGAGGGGAGGGCAACACAATGAGAAAATAAATAATGAATCTTTTATTGAATCCTGCCTGAGTGGAGGAATGTCTGTGTCTTTCCCCCTCAGCTCCAGCCAGAAAGACCCCTCCTCAGCCACGGTGGGCAAGGTCCGTGACCTAGCCTCCTTCAGACGCCACTTTCGCATGGGGTTCATGACCATGCCGGCCTCCCAGGACCTCTCCCCTCATTCCTGTGCCTCTGCCATGGCTCCGCGCTCCCAGTCCTGCCACGCCGTGGGCGCCGGGGACGCAGGTCTGGAGAACGGGGACTACTCGGACACCCAGTCGCAGCACGGAGGGCGCTGCCCGCCGGTCAAGCCCAAACGCCACCCCAGCACCCGCCTGAGTTCCAACTCCTCCGACCCCAGGGCTCCCCACGCCCCGCCGGACGACCCCCCGCCTCCCCCTCCCTCTCAATCCAAACACTCGGACAAGAAGAATGGTAGGCAGACGGAGATGATCACTGGAATCAGACACAGACAGCCAGCATTTGCAGGGGGAGGGGGGAATCTGGTGTCGATTCTATTTTTCTGGCATTTCTGGTGTTGATTATTTCATTCTGACATATCTGGTGTTAATATTTAGTCCTGACACATCTGCTGTTGATTCTTTAGTTCTGACATATCTGGTGTTGATTCTTTAGGTCTGATATATCTGACTAACATACCTCTGTGATCTCTTTCTCTCTTCACCCCCTCAGCCATGAAGAAGTCAGACTCGGGGGACATGGGGAAAAAGGTGCCTCCTCTGAAGCCTAAGAGGAGTCCTAGCACCCAGCTCTCGTTTGACCCTCCCCTGCCCCGCACAGGTCACCCCACCACACCCCTGCCCTTCCAGGGGCAGGAGGGGCAGTCTCAGGGGCCGCATGGGGATGACGAGCCTGTTTACATTGAGATGGTGGGGCAGGTGTTCACCAGAGACAGCCAGACTGCCACCCCTCACCCTGTTACCCCTGCACCCACCACGCCCGACTCAGACTCGGACCAGAGCGAGGCCATCTATGAGGAGATGAAGTACCCTCTCCCCGAGGACAGGGACAACCAGAAACGCCTCCCTCTCAAGCACGAGAAGCTACGCTCCTCCAAACACTACCACTCCATCACCTCCTCATCCAGCTCCTCCTCCCCTCTTCCCCGCCCATCCTCCTCCTCCCCTGCTTGCTCCAAACCCAAAGCCACTGTGTCCATCTCCCACTCCTCCCCTCTCCCTTCCTCCACCTCCTCCACCCCTGTTCCCCAGGCCCTCTCCGCCAGCCCCCACCCTCCCCGGGCCCCCACCCCCTACCTGCTACAGGGAGCTAAAGAGACAGAGACTAACAGCAAGATCCCAGCCCCTTTCCCCAACCTCCTGCAGCACCGGCCCCCCCTGCTGGCCTTCCCCCAGCCGGCAGCTGCCTCCAGCGGTGTGGGGGTCCAGCACAAGGCTGCTGCAGCCAAGCTGGGAACAATCAGCATTCAGACCTCCTCCAGCCTCACAGCTCCCGCCAGCTCCTCCTCCACCCCCTCCTCCAACCTCCCTGTGCCCCTGTCAGGCTCCAAAGACTCCTCGGGAGGGAAGGAGGACAAGCAGGCGGACCGTAGAGACGCCCAGCTGGGGCCCGCACCAGGCCTGAGAGCTAGGAGTCACTCCACGCCCCTGCCCCCTTCCTCCAAGTCAACCTCCCCGTACTCCCACCATCACCACCACCCCCATCATCGCCCTTCACACTACCACCACTACCGCAAGCCGGAGAGAGGAGACTCCCCAGCACCTACCAAGAGCAGCTCCCAGAGCGGCCAGTCCACTGCCCAGACCCAGACCCAGGGCTCAGGCAAGGAGGGCAAGTCAGTCAGCTTCCTCCTTAAGTCAGACAAGGAGGAGCGAGAGAGAGATAGAGACAGAGACAGAGACAGGGGGGAGAGGAACAGGGAGAGGGAGCGAGACAGGGAGAAGGACAGAGACAGAGATAGAGACAGAGATAGGGACAGGGATAGGGATAGAGAAAGGGACCGAGAACGTGAGAGGGACCGGGACAGGGACAGGGACAGGGAAGGAGGGACACACTCTGCCTCTCAAAAAGAGAATATTCCCACGACCAGCTGTCATTCCTCACAGACCAGCGCCAGCTCCACACCCACCCCCACCTCCTCCTCCCAACGCCCCCACTCTCGTCCCCACCTACACCGCTCCCACACTCCGCATGCCCTGCCCGCCTACAAACCCCCCTCTTCAGACAGCCCTCTCCTTTGGACCTACCCGTCTGGGGGCTTCCGGAGGCCCCCGGCCTACGACAGCCTACGAGGGGGGTCCCAGCTGCCCTCTGGGCACCAGGCCTCGGGGCTGTTAGGTGGAGTGGACATGGCCTCAAAGAGTAGCACCGTCCCGGGCCCCCTCCAGGGGAAGGCTGGCTTCATGCCCTGGGACAGCGCTGGAGGACTGGGATTCCCTGAGGACGGGTCCAACTGGCCCATGCAGAGGAAGCTATCTTTTAGCCATGGCAGCAGAGACAGAGAGAGTAAGTTTAACATATATGGCAAGAGGAAAGTTTGCATGATGAAATCGCATGATTTTTTGTGAGGTTCTTGGCGTCTGTGGTATTTGACTTTCTAATGGTACCAGTTACTGTTTTGCACATAACTTGCACATATCCCCTCTATTGTACTTTGTGTTCTGGAAGACAAGGGTGAGGGTTAGGGTTTGGATTAGTAAACTTCATACCTGAACATGTCCCGTCTGTCTATCTCTCTGTGTTCCAGAGGACGAAGGGAGGGCATGGAACGGCAGTGCTGACGCTCTTCTGCGAGTCGACAAGGAGGACCTGGGCCCCCGGGGTGGCCCCTCTGGCATCCCTGTCCGCTTCAGCGGGGGCAGTGTGAGGGGGCTGGGCCACACTGAGTCCCTGGCAGGGATGGAGGGCAGCCAGGGCTTCAGAGCCCTGCCCAGAGGCTGGATCCCCTTACCCTGCCAGACCTTCCCTGCCTGTCGCAATGGAGGTACCTATACACACCCTAGTCAGATACTAAGAACGCCTGAAGCAACGGATTGTAAAGTATCTCAAGCATTCCAAAGCACAGTAAAAGCCTTGGGCGAGCAAAGAGCCCACATCAGCAAGTTTTATCAGAAAATTATATTACCTCTAGTTCCTTCGGCATTTTTATCAGAAATTGTTTTTGAGGCTTAATATCAACAGCAACCTATCACAATAGGAGAAAATGTCTGCTGGTTGAAGGTATTGACACTAGTTAAGCCACAGATATACCCAGGTACATTGTTAGAGATAGGCTGATACAGTGGGTTGTGTAAATGGCTCTGTCTGTTGCAGAACTGGGCCGACTGGGCCGATCGTCCTCTACCTCGGGGGTGAGGCAGGTGGGAGGAGGGGACGTCACCAGACAGAGCAACCCACCGGCACGAGAAGCTCTTAACCAGGTGAGTAGGGCCTTCACACCTTACTCCAGTCCTCAACAAAAGAACAATTATTGCTATTATCATCATGATGATCATTTGCAGCAGATTAAGTGGCTGGTATTAGCATGAGGAATATCATTGTAATTATCCCTGCTGATGGAGGCAATGTTCCTCCAGGTCTATTTTTAGCCTGTGGATGTGTTCACAGTGAGCAGAACAGGGTCGTGGCCAGCCTTAGAGCAGAGGCGCAAGAAAAGGCATTCATGAACTGACGTATGCAGGGATGCGTAGATCTGAGGAGTGTGCTGTACTTTGAGCAGCAGTGAGCCACTGTCCAATAGCATTTCATTTTGCCCAGTCACTTGGCTGCATCTCAAATGCTGACGCAGTTTGAGTGTACTGCAGAGACAGTACGTGTGCTTTCTTGACCCTCCCTCCCTCAGCATTCAGAGGCTCTGGTATGGTACAGTGCTGCCAACTGGTGGAAGCTTCTGGTATAATTGTGCTGCTCTCTGGAGGAAGCCTCCAGTAGAAGCTGTGCTGCCCCCCTGATGGAAGCCTCTGGTACAAACTGGGCTGCCCCCTGGTGGCAGCATCTTGCATGAGATGCACTTCCCCTTTGTGGCAGTCAATTGTATTTGCGTCTGTCTGCTCAAGTTGGAATAGGATACGCAGTAGGGCCGGGCCCTATAACCTATATAAGGCTTTGGAACCACACTTCAATCACATAATAATTGTGTTTCTCTGTGTCTCAGTCTCAGGCTCCCTGCAGCCCAGCCCTGACTCGCCAGCAGCAGCAGCTCCACCTCCAGCAGCAGCTCCACCTCCAGCTGCAGTTCCAACATCTGGCCCAGCTAGCACAGGGACAGCCTCTCACCACAGGGGGCGCCACCCCATCAGCAGCCCAGACACAGAGGGACGGAAAGCTCCTGGAGGTGATCGAGCGCAAGCGCTGCCTATGTAAAGAGATCAAGGCCCACAGGCGCCCTGATAAAAGCCTGTGTAAGCAGGACAGTATGCCTATCCTGCCCAGCTGGAGACGGACGCCTGAGCCCCGTAAGACTGGCACCCCTCCCTGCCAGAGGCCCCAGGCTGTGGTCTGGGACACGGCCATCTGAGGCGGGGCGGGGGGATGGTGGGTGCGGGGTTGGGGGGGGTTGGGTTGGTGGGTGTGGGGGGGCAGAGCACATAGGCTCATCACTAACTCACAACACAAGGCCCAAGACAGAGAGAGAGGATGGCCTCTGACTCTTTAGAAGAAGAAGGGAATGTGATGGTGGAGCTCCTTTTACAGTGGCGTGATGGTTTAACCTTAAACCGAAGACGAATGAGAAAAGGGAAGGATGAGATACTGTTGTGCTCTCACATGGTGTGAGAAAAGGCGCAAACAAAGACAGCAGCGAGTGTTGTGGCCGATGGTTTCTAAACAGCTACAGGCCCGTTTGGACCCGTGTAGAGATGGTAGAAAATGAGGTTTGGAAATTGAGACTTTGCCAAAAGTAAACAAACAGTGACTGTAGAGTGAGAGTAGAATAGGAAGATGATGTAGAGAGAAGAATCAACCCGTTTGGAGAGATACAATCAATAATGAATAATTTTCTAAACTCCTGTTTGTTTTAGCTCTTGTAGCTCGGCTGTTTTGTTGTAACTGCTGATCAACTCAGCTTCTATTTAATAAATGTGAAAGATGGGAAGCATCACACAGCCTCAGGCTGGAAAATCAGGCCTGATGAGTCGTTCCTCAACGCCCTCTAACAGAACTAGAATCCAACAGTAACTACAAAGGATTCAGCCGCTCAAATGGTAAAAGTGTCAGTAAGACATGACTCATACATACCTAACAGTACTCAAGCACACTTAAAAGACTTGGGCCTTATTTAAATGGTGCAAAGACATGACCAAACCTCCCAAATAGACAACACACATAGACTAGATGAAAATAGTGCCATTATACAGCCTGATAAAGTCTGATTGGAAAAAAGAGAAAAACTGTAAAAAGTAAAAATGGGAAGCAAGTCAGGATATAACTGAAGTTTAAGACTTTTGATGTGCTTTCACTTCTAGTCAAGGTATCTTAGGGTTCATGTGGGTTTGCTCGTTGCTCAGCACCAAACAATTGCTGGCGTCTATAAAACAAACACACGCCTTTTGGATCATAAAAAGACAACAGGCAAACATGAAAGGGTGTGTCATGAATTGGGGAACGCATATGATATGTCACTGTATGAGTAGATGGTCACGCTGTGCAGTGTGGATGCAAAAATCACCACAGAGGTGGGAAATACTACCTAACTGTTTGCAAATTTGTAATGTAAATATACAGACTTTCTGATCGTTTCTGCAATTT
>JAVQJY010204089.1:0-12631 GCA_036025375.1 Retropinna semoni | reverse complement strand
TGTCACAACATGGCCTTTAATATAACCTTTAAAGAAATGTCACAAAGGGCTTTACAAGGTCCCTTAAATCAGCACCAAGAACCAATCGAAACCCTCAAACAAGGTTTTATTTGGACGGTTTGAGGGTTTAGGTTGGTTCATTTCACATTTGAACTTGGACTAATCTGTCTGAAGAATTCGGTAGTGCATTGTGGGATATGGAGTTTAAAGAGGCTTAATGGATTGTACCACTTTGGGACGTATTTGAAAATAGGAATTGGTCATTATTGTTGTATAAACCATATTGCAGTTTAACTATGCAGTTTTCTTTACGGACATGTATCTCTTTACACCTCTTAGTTACATAAATTAATGGTTCAAAAAGATATTTAATGACCGTCTCCCCCTATTTTAGCGAATGAATGCATGCATCCCTCTCTTCTAAATTCTCTTCTACCGTCGGATCGCTGTCGACAGCACGCACAGAGCACTTTCCATCTGTTAAACGTCGATAAATACTCAAAGTGAGTGAAACAAGTGACTATTTTACACCACAAACTATCAACAATTGATTGTAGTACTTCCAGATTCAAGGCCTTATGTTCGAAATAGTCATTTATAAGCGCACGTGGGCTTCAAGTTCGTGTGCTTGTCAAACTTAGTGGAAGTTCCAGTGTCATCACTGGCAAGAACCTAGTATTCAGATAATAGTCGTTTACTTACATCATCTGTTTACATGTATAGTTAGCTCAATCTAACGTAAGAACATAGTAGTGAGTCTGTGGGAGTTGTACAATCGGATCTACATTTACTAAAAATTATGTGTAATGTTGTGTCAACCTGGAGTGGGTTTAGGTGTTGAGTTAAGTTCTGTTTTCCAGGACAGATGAACATTGATGGCCTCTAATGCCCTGCTGGCTTATCAGCCAATTTATCATAACGCTGTGTTAGCTTGAGGTGACATACAGAAAATTGTTTACAAACGTATTGTTTGTCTCATTGGTTGTTTTATATTTTGAAGCATTAGGCTTTATTGCATTTTTTGCAAAACGTGAAGGTGAGTATTGACAGGAAGTGGTGATGCCACATTGCATTTGAAGTGCCTTACCAGTGGATGCTCAAAAGGCACGGACTGTAACAAAAGGCCAGCGTCCCTAACGGTTGCTGTGTTTGGTCTTCTACTTGATTAATTGTGGCATTTGAATATTTAAATTGCTGTGACTTCTTTTTAATTTGTATTGACATAGCTAAATGCCAAACATTTCAGTTTAGCTTTCAATTGTTTTGTTTGGGTAAACTTGAATTAAAGTGTTTTTGTTTTTAATGTACAAAGAAGGTTGCAATGCATGGATGTGTTGTTTTCGTCATTTGTAGTTTTCTTCTTGAATTTCAAAATACATGAATATTATTGATTATTTGCTTCTAAACCCTAATGCCATTTCTGTATTACAATTGAATTATTCTTTCTATAGCTAATGCCATTTAGATGGTTTGGTTCGCATTCTTAGTAAGGAGGCCAAAAAAAAGTTAGTAACACTAATTGTCTGTTCTTCTACTCGATGGTTTCTTATAAAACATCATCATATGTTCAATGACAATCTCAAATAAATTAATTTTTTGTTTAGCAGTCCAAAATCTTTAAAACTATCCAATTTCATGTATCTTGGACCTGCATCTTGAACTAGTTGGGCTTTTAGGTGAATGCTAGTATAGAGCCATGCTACTTTTACACCATGCCAGGAGATGGAGCATTTCTATAAAGGTTGTCACAGTAAAGAGTTGTAATTATGCTCTTCTTGTACTTCTGCCTTATTTGTGTGTCGTACGTTGCACCTTTTTGTTTTCAAGTGTGGAAAATTTAAATGTGAACCAAATGCCTCTCGATCAATCGTGACTATTTTGAAGCCGTGACGACGTGGGCCTTGCCTAGACCTCAGCGCTTGTCTTGAAGAATGGCTTCCTCTTGTCCTCCTAATCGGCATCCCCTCTGTGGTTTTACTAATATCACACATAACCCATCCCCTAGCTTCTACCTGTCGCCCCCCCCCCCTTCCAACCCTCACCTTTTCCTTACTGGTGCCTGAAACAAGATGGAGCACGGAAGGGACCCCTACTATCAGCACATGGATCAGATGAGGCTGAACGTTCGCCGTGGAGGGGGACCTCACAACGCTGTGCCTGTTGGAGCTGTCCGCGGGGGGAACGGGCCCACGGTGGTCAGGGGGAACCTGAACGGGGATGACATTCACATGGGGAGGAGGAGGAGGAGAGTGCGCTCGTCCCAGTCTGAGAGCCAGGGCTCCGGGGCCGAGGAGGAGTGGGTGTTCGGGTCCCCCCTGGAGGCAGCGGGCTCCTACGGCCAGAGCCCCGTTTTCCAGGGCCTCATGGGCGAACAAGTGTGGTACAACCGTAGAGCCTTCGAGCAGGTCGAGAGCTTCAACCAGCGCCGGAACGGCAACCAGCCACCTCGGTCCTCCTCCCCCAGGGGCCAGGCCAGAGGCTCCCGGACCCTCACCTTCCGCTCCAGACGCCCACAGCAGCACCAGGGCGCCCCCGAGGAGGAGCACCACCCTGGCTCCTACCCCCAGTCCCCTGGCACAGAGGGCCCCCAGCGCCAGCCTGGCCAGGGAAGGGGCCGCGCCCGGTCCTTCTCATCCGAGCCCTATGGGGGGAGCGGCCGGGGCTACCGCGGGGGCCGAAGGAGGGGGCTCTCTGAGACCGAAGGCCGGCCCCGAAGGGACAAGTATGGCACCCTCCTCAGGGAATGGGAGAGACATGTTTGAGTTGATTTTGACGTTTTTATTTACTTGGTTTTGTATGCATCGATTTTGTTTTTGCACCTTTTTGTTTAGTCCCTGTAAGTTTGTGCTAACAGTTGAAGTGAATTGGATTTCTGTGTTTGTTTCCTTTTTAAGTATCTGTCATCACACCAGTGCCTCTAAATTCCGTATGTCGTTATGAATATATCGAGTTAACTATGACAAGCAACGCACATTCAAAAAAGGCCATCGCTGATGATGTTAAACTTTAATCCTCTAAAAGGGGTCCATTATGACAGGGCCAGACTATTGTTCTTCCTAATCCAGAGTTGGCAGACATGGCAGTTTTGTTCCATTGAACTGTGGAATGTGTGGACATCCGCCTCCTAAAGTGACATGACTATACACGTTCTCGGTTATTCAAAAAGATGTCGTGTCTATGATAATATTGAGTAACCTGTCAGTAAAATAAGCCAACAGTCTTTAATCCACGCTACTTTGACATTAAAGATTAGTTTATGGCTCCTCTATTTTTTTTTTTACCTTTTAGCGGCCTTGCCCCTGCCTCAGTTTTGTTTTGCATAATCCTGTCTGTCCCTATTCCCACCATGGTCCTGTCTGACTGCATGGTGTTTTCATTCTCTAGTCATTTACATCATCCCAGCAAGGCTTAATATTGTCCGTCATTGACACGCAGGACTGTAGTGCATTTTCCATTTCCCATTTCTGGTTGTCTCCTTAGAAATGGAATGTCAGAATGTTCTGAAACATTTCCAGAATACCTTGATCCTAATTCATGACCAACGATGTCATCCCCCTCTCTCCCTTTTTCCAATGGGTTCAGTAACATCATGAGTGGACTGCAGTGCCTTGCCCAGGAGAACATCTGGTTCGACAAGCCCCGCTATGACGAGGCAGAGAAACGCTTCTACGAGGGAGCCAACGGACCCTCCTACCACCAGGTAACGCACTGTAACCCTGCTGTCACGCATGGAGAGAACTCGTCTGGAATTTTCCTCCACAAGAAAGAGCCTCGTTCATGTTTACCAACGGCTAATCTGAAAGGTGTCCTGTTACAACCAGGTTGACGAGAGCCTCTAACAGAGTCCCCCTGTTCATCTTGGCTGTGTGCCTTTGTCTCACACAGCCCAGATCGCTCCGCATGGCTCAGAAGCCTGCTCTAGCTCATGTAGCCCTG
The DNA here is from genome assembly GCA_036025375.1 of Retropinna semoni. Taxonomy (NCBI): domain Eukaryota; kingdom Metazoa; phylum Chordata; class Actinopteri; order Osmeriformes; family Retropinnidae; genus Retropinna; species Retropinna semoni. Next base: position 8,695 of record JAVQJY010204089.1, on the reverse strand, counting down.
CTAGCAGCTGCATGACATGGGCACCCGTCACTCATGGGTCGGTTTCTTCATCGCTCGTAGATGGCAATCAACCCCCCCACCCCCCAGCTCTTAGCATCTGTGCGTGTGAGTTAAGCCACTCAACTTTAAAAGTAGCTCAGCTGACGAGCGCTGGTGAAGTGCTTTGGCAGCTGTCCCCACTGTTCAAACTAGGCCGGAGACCAGCGTACCTTCTGGCTCGTCTCCCAACCTCCAAGTCCACGTGTCTACCCATGCTCTCCCTGTGTGCTCCTTACTTGACCACATGCAGAACATGTCTTAAATTCAAGATGACCATGCTCATTCACAGTTGCTCAAGTCATATGCATCGCCTGCTTGCCTGTACTTTGCTTCCTTGTTTGTGTGTATCCAGTATTCAATTCAGTCAATTTTATTTTTATTAAGAATACATTTTAGGTGGTTTTAGTTTCAGAATTGACAGAATTGAAAATGAATGGATCCCCACCCCTGGTCTGTGTGTTTGTCCACCTGCTTGCTTCTGTCTGTTTGACCTGCGCCTCCTCTCTGCCCCCACCCACCCACCCCTGCCTGCCCTGCTGCCCCCCCCCATCCACCGCTGTGCCTCCCCCCTCACCCCCGCAGGAGAGAGACACTAGTGCCATCCTGCAGGACATTGCTAAAGCCCGCCTGAATATCCAGCAGTCCCTAGACGGAGTGAGTACTGTCCTGTCAACGTCCCAGTGAACAGCCAGAACCGGGGGTCGCTCCCATGCCTGGAACCAGCTTGAAATAGGGGAATAACAAAACAAATAATCATCCCTAAGGGAGTAGCCACCTAATGTCCCCTCTCAGGGGGTAGAAGTAACTGGAACGGGTTCTAATACTGTACCTGACCACCTGTATGTGTGTAAACTGAAACCTGCTCATGCTACTTGTGCTCCGAATAATAAATACAGTCCTTTTTTTTTTATTTAAACGTCCGGAGATTCACAAGCTTCTGCATTATGTCTAAACACTGACCCGGCTTCTCATCACCCTCCTCTCATCTGTGCTTGCTTGCTTGCCTTGTTTGACTGGTCAGCTTAATGAAGGGGTTCATGCATCGTCCGTGGGAATTGGGTGCTTCCACTCTGTTGTGGTGCTTGTCTTCGTGCCTGCAGAAACGTTCACCTGTGGTCTCCCCGGAAGGATGTGTTCAACCTGAATTGGACAATAGGATGTGTTGATTTCATAGAATGAGAGAAGATCTTGACAATGATACCAATATATATCTATATTACCCTCCCCCCTACCTTCCGTTTTTTTTTTTTTACATGGCTGTCTTTTCCTAGATCTTCTCTAGTCTGAATACCCTTTTCCCATGTCTGTGTTGCCAGATGTATATGCCTACAATGTGGGTTTCTCTCTTTCTGTCCCCTCTGATCCTCCCTGCCCCTTAACCGTTCCCCCCCTATAATAAATGATGTGGGTGTAGATGAAGACAGTCCTGCAGCCAGGCAGAGAGCGTCCTCAGAAACGCCGCCACAGGAACGTAAGTTCCCCCCCCGTGACCTGCGAATGAGAAGCATGTCTGGGCCGGGCCGGGCCGGCGCCTGGGGTGTGCTCTGCTGTGTGACACCGTGACATTCTGCCCCCCCCTCCCACTCGCCACCCTCCAGATGTCCAGCTGTACATCCTCCTCATAGGTCACTGGCTGGATTGGTGTTTGTTCTTGTTCGTGTGTGTGTGTGTTTGGTCCAACTCGTGTTTTGCCCGAGACCCAGACTGCATGCTGGCTGGTTCTCTTTTGCAAGGCGATATGTCTCCCTTGTGGTCGATAATGTTGGCCGCATTTGATTGGAGTGTGTTGAGTGATGAATTAATCATATTTTGTGGTTCAGAAGCCCAGTCAGTATCTGGGCTATGTCCTGAATGGTGTGGTATTTCATTTGCAGAGCCTGGCATCTGTGTGCCTCATGGCCGGTTCTGCATGTCGTTGTGTCATAGTTAAAGCCTCACCTGTGACTCCATGCACATCGCCTTCCCTTGTCCTCCATCTGGTGGTCTACTTGTGTTGAGTTGTTGTTGTTGTTATTATGGCATGGCTCTGACATGGGTTCCTTACCCTCCCACTAACATGAGGACCTACCGGTCTCTGACCAGCTACGTGTGTGTCTGTGACGAGGACCTACCGGTCTTTGACCAGCTACGTGTGTGTCTGTGACGAGGACCTACCGGTCTCTGACCAGCTATGTGTGTTTGTGACAAGGACCTACCGGTCTCTGACCAGCTACGTGTGTGTCTGTGACGAGGACCTACCTGTCTCTGACCAGCTACGTGTGTGTCTGTGACGAGGACCTACCGGTCTCTGACCAGCTACGTGTGTGTTTGTGACAAGGACCTACCGGTCTCTGACCAGCTATGTGTGTGTGTGTTTGTGACAAGGACTGACCGGTCTCTGACCAGCTACGTGTGTGTCTGTGACGAGGACCTACCGGTCTCTGACCAGCTATGTGTGTGTTTGTGACAAGGACCTACCGGTCTCTGACCAGTTATGTGTGTGTGTGTGTGTTTGTGACAAGGACCGACCGGTCTCTGACCAGCTACGTGTGTGTCTGTGACGAGGACCTACCGGTCTCTGACCAGCTATGTGTGTGTGTGTGTGTGTGTTTGTGACAAGGACCTACCGGTCTCTGACCAGCTATGTGTGTGTGTGTGTGTTTGTGACAAGGACCGACCGGTCTCTGACCAGCTACGTGTGTGTTTGTGTGTAGTCTTCCTCACATGCTGGAGGAGACCAGGAGCTGGTGTCCAGAATGAAGAGCCTGGAGCTGGAGAACCAGGGTCTGCACAAAGGTAGGCCAGCGGTAGAGCATGTCTGTGTCTTTGAACAATGTAATCTTAAACAACACAGAATCTATTTAGTTTCATGGTCCAATTGTACTGTGCTTTTTTTCTTTTCTTTTTTTTTTGAGCGCTTGCATCGTTTCATAATTGTCGCGTGTGTTTCAGAGGTGGGTGACCTGAGGGCTGCACTGTTCAAGCTGGAGTCCAGAGTAGCCTCCCTGGAGAAGACCTCCACATCAGCACCTGTCGCCTGTGCCAAGGTTAGACTCCCTGACACCATCTACAGCCAGATAATCCTTCCAATATCTCCTCCATCGACCGCCGTGACTGTCTGGGGGGGGGGAAACCAGGTCTAGGTGAGCGCGGTCGGTCGTCCCTTTACCTTCTCTGCTCGCTGCGTCACCAGGCTGCCCCAGTCCATCAGGTGAAGGTGGAGAACGGAGACGACGATGACGACTTCGACCTGTTTGGCAGCGATGAAGAGGACGACGCCGAGGCGGAGCGCATCAGGGAGGAGAGGGTGGCGGCGTACGCAGCCAAAAAGTCCAAGAAACCCGCCCTCATCGCCAAGTCCTCCATCCTGCTGGACGTCAAACCTGTACGCTCCTCGCCTTCGTCGTGTGCTGTTCTGATGGCGCTATGACCTCATCCGTGCCCCTTTATCAAGACATAAAATATATTTCTACTGTATTGTCTTCTACCTTTCTGGTTATCGATCTTTGTTGTTTCCTGTCAACATAATCGACACTGTAGAAATGTTGTCTTTGAATGGTCATTCATCTTTGTGGACTTGTGTGTTGCTCTTTCTCGCCCGTTCCCCCCCCCCCGTCACCCCAGTGGGATGATGAGACCGACATGGCCAAGATGGAGGAGTGCGTACGCAGCATTCACATGGATGGCCTGCTGTGGGGCCAGGCCAAGCTGGTGCCCGTGGGCTACGGCATTAAGAAGCTGCAGATCGCCTGCGTGGTGGAGGACGACAAGGTGGGCACAGACATGCTGGAGGAGGAGATCACGGCGTTCGAAGACTACGTAAGTGCACGACCCCCGAGGTCAGCCAGGACAGTTCACTTATCAGCCATTGGAAACGGCGTACTAAAGTAATGGGATTTTAATTCACGCGTTTGTGTTCCTCCGTGTTTGGTTTCAGGTTCAGAGTGTTGACATTGCGGCCTTCAACAAGATCTAGGACATCGCTCGTGTCACCCTGTCAGATTTGTTACTGCTGCTCCAGGCTTGTAGGACGGTTAATAATAAAACGTTGAGCTTTAAGCACAAAACATCTCTGTTCTTTCCTTGTGTACATTTTTATAGCAAAAAAAATATGCAAAGAGGTACCATTTCAGGTTCACAAAATATTACATATTTATTTAAAAAAATATATACAGTTGAACGATTCTTTTCATGACCAAGCCACACGTTTGGGTGGAGAGCCAAGCTTCAAGGTGGAGCCCAGCCCTATCCAGAAGGCCGGGTAGACGGGCTGAGTGAAGGTTGTCCTGACTCTGTGCAGCAGTGTCATCTTATCGGAGACGCTGTAGAAGGACAAAGTCCCGTTCCCGTGGTCCAGGTATACCCCTATCCTTTTGGAGCAGGGGACGCCTATAACTACGCTGTCCTTATCGTGTTGGAAGGAGCCTCCTGTATTCAAACAGTCCAGGCTCCAGGACTTGGCGTTGTGTCCCAGCTTGCTGTCGCTCCCTCCTCCAGTCCTGTTCATGGTTTTGTAACAGACTCCTATGGAGACTCCACGCCCGCCCTCCCATTCCACTTCCCAGTAACAGCGTCCGGACAGAGACCCTTGACACAGCACCTGGGCCCAGCTGCTGAAGCGCTCTGGGCTGTCAGGGTATGACTGGGATTCTGACAGAGTAGTCACCCTCTTTCTCCTCTCAGATAGACACAGGAAGGTGTTGGCTGTGTTGGGATCCAGGACCATTTCACTGCAGTCTGGGGCCAGGAAACAATAGGCAATTTATTCATTTCCCAATTCAATTCAGTAACAGTAAACAAAGATTTTAAAATATCAAATATAAACACTTACATTGTAGGAACTGTGACCTGGTCTTTGGCTCTTTGTTAGGTATAGTTATGTGTCCTGTTAGAGACAAAAGTTGGATCAAGTCAACCGGGTTAATATTGTTTGATCAAGTACAGTTTTGACTTGATCTACAAATGTTTGGGTTGTGTTGGTCCATTGTAGACCTGTTGCATTTACTTCAACATTTGAATGATTCAGTCTTGAGCATACCCTTCTGGGGAGTTGTAGTGGATTGTGTACTTGTTTCCAAATGAGGACTTTCTTCCTTTACTACAAACATAAGATTAAAGATGTATTCAATGTTGAATAGTGTTTTCCACACAGGGTAGAACTATAGTTAAAATGAAACTTACTCCTGTCAGAAATCCTGTTTATTTCTCTCTCACACACTTCCTCTAATCGGTCCTTCAGGTCGACAAGGGCCCCTCTCACCGTTTTGTCCATAAAGCACGGATGAACATCGATACAGGGCAAATCCACAGGCTTTGGAAGTCGATGGAAAGACCTGCACCTCTGCAAAGGGCCGTCACCCAAAAAATTCAATGATGTACTTTGAAGTGTCAGGATAAAGAAAATCATCAGTTTCACCCATGCAAATACAAGGACAGGAAGTTGGACGGTTTCCCTGTACAGTTACATTAACGGTACCTGCAGGAAGTAGATATGGTCCTCCGTGTGTGAGAGCTGCACCAGCTCAGCGTCTCTCTGCTTCAGACCAGCTAGCTCCTTCTCCAGAGTCTCCAGCTGTGCTTTTGCCTGACTGACGGCAGCCTTCTCCTGGGCCCTGATCAACTCCCTCACCTCAGAATGTCTTCTCTCGATGGAGCTCATCAGCTTGGAAAAGAACCGCTCAATCTCCTCTATGCATGCATCTGTGGAATGCTGTACAAGGTGTTTTTAACAGTTTTTGTGCAAGTCTCACAATTTTATGTGTCTGATACATGTCCTTTAGCCTCAGAATAAGACAGTACGTACTAGTTTGACACTGCGAATAAACTTTGTTGCCATATCATTCCAGAAACAAAGGTTCTTAAAGACAGCCATGTACCTATCTTGAATAGATGGGCTGGTTCACTTGAGTAACAACTCACTTTTATGTATCGAACAATCTCCCTGAGGTCCTTCTGCAAGTCCTTGACAATCTGTATGGATCTCAACGATTCCTTATCAAGCTGTTTCTGCAAGAGAATATATGGAGTGAGGACTATATTTCCCACGAATACCACACGTAAAATCATGACTAGAAGAAGATCTATAGCTAGCTACCTGTTGCGTTTTCCTCTCCTCTACAACTGAGGCTGTGTCATGGTCCTTGTGTCTCTCCTTTATACAGACAGTGCAGACACACTGCTGGTCGGTTCGACAGTACACTCTCAGCAGTTTGTCATGATGTGGACACAACTTTTCCTTCAGCGAGCCCACAGCGTCGATCAGTTTATGTGTTTCCCTTCGATAACGTACCTCGTGCATCATCAAATGAGCTGCACAATACGATTCAAGGCAAACGATACATGATTTCACCGCTGTATTCTTTTCCCCCAAGCAAGTATCACATTTCACTACATCCTCCACAGCCTTGGACCTCGGATGCACAGGTGTTACACGGAATCCTGCCCCTTGAAACTGTTGCACCACCTCTGCCAGGAGTGTGTTCCTATTTAGCGCAGGTCTGGGTCGGAACGTGTTCCTGCACTGTGGACAGCAGAATAGCCCTTTGTGCTTGTCCTTGTTCCAGTAGTCCTCAATACAATCCATACAATAGCTGTGTCCACAGGGTATAGTCACCGGGTCTCTTAGCACATCCAGACAAATTGGACAACTAAACTGCTCCAGTTCTACAGCAATACTAGTGGCAGCCATTTTTCAACAGGAACACACCTAGATTTGAACCAGGAACTTAGGAAGGTGAGAGAACAAAGATGGGTGTGGACTACAGGTGCTTGCGTGACAGTGTGGATGAATTATCGACAGTAAAATATCATTAATGGTTCTTGAATTTCAATGGACACAACCTAAAGTGTTCAATCAAAATCGTGGACCAAGGGTTGCCTGAACTAGAAAAAGTTAAGAACACACACAAAAAAAACATTAAGTAATCTGATGCATTATATACATTTTTCTCTAACCCAACTGGTCAACCTGTTTGGCCAGTTTTGCAGCGGTCACTCAATAGTTTGTTTACAATAGGTACAATGGGGGAAAACACTGGTGAATCAGGTTTAAGTATGTTCCACATACTGTTACCTTGTCTTTAGAAATCGTTTAGTTTAGTTGATTAGTAATGTTGCACCTCCTGCTACCCTCTCTTAAGGTATTGTTTTGTTGTTAAGTTATTGTTTTGCAATTTATTATAGGCTTAGATTGTTTTCGTCTGAACTCTGCAACAGTAAATAGCAATCCCCGCCCCCCACGTGACTACACATGCATCAACACAATCACAAACTCAAAGTATGAGTGGCTTCTGAGCAGTAGTTCACACTGGTTCTTTTATGTAATATATATTACATTTGTCATAACACATTATTACAAATTGATTGTTCCAGATCTCTGGGAAATAAGAAATAAATCCTTCCTATAAATATATAAAAAAAGATTAATACTGTAATCACATGCATGTTATTGAGAGCAATTATAAAGTAGCACACTTTGCGTGGTGGTTACACCCCTACATTACAGGTGTAATGATAGCCTATTGTTCCATGATATTCTGAGCAGGTAAATAAGTATTATTCTGAGCAGCTACAGATAGTGGGCTATGATGAGCTTGATGATGTCACAGCTTCCTCGTTAGACTACTTCCTCCGTGGGTGTGAGCGGCGCTGCAGTGGCCTGTGTCTGGGGCCAGAGAGTTTGGAGCCTGGGCAGACAGAAGTGGAGTTAGTCAGCAGGATTCTGGGGGAACCTGAGATAGACGTAGAAGGAATGGTGGCTCAATAGAGTTAAGTGGACTACATCAGTGTACAGAGTCCACACCGGCATCTTTTACACTAGATATACTGTCTCTTTGAGGCGAGTGGAATGCATTTCTGTGTTGGGGCTCTCTTAAGATCAGATAAGATGATTCTTTATTCATCCCACAATGGGGAAATTCACATTGTTACTATATAAAAGTGTTAGTGCAAAGTAGGAGCACAAAATAGTGTGTAAAGTAGGAACATATGAGTGACATTAGACAACATAACGTGCACTAATTGCAATAATGAAGACAGTGTCTTCCAGGATAAACCAAAAAAAAAACGAAGTTGTAACCAAAAATGGTCCCTCTGAACTTTCAGAATGTCCTGTATGATACTCACCAAAAGGTGAGAAGGCGAAGCCGCTAAAGGTAGGAACTGGAACACTTTGGCTGAGGAAGGGGTTGAGGCTTGGGGCAATTTGGTCTCCAGCAGGGGGCGCTGCCACAGCGCAGTCAGCTGTTAGAAACATAGTATAGCAATAGTTCTCTGCTTTATCTGTATCATATTTTATCTTTCAACATGTCTTTTTTTGCACTTGCACAATCTCGTCAAACAAATAGTAATGTGGAAGTCATTTTTTGTCGTTGTCTTTACATGTGCTGTCTATTCATAAATAATATATTAATAAATACTAAAAGGTAACTATAAAAGGAACAATAAGATAACGCATATTGACTTACTTTGTGGTGTTTCAGTCTCAGCTCCAGTTGGTTCAATACACTCTGGAGACTCTATGATCGCCACATGTCTCACTGAAAATCAAGCGTTTTATTAGAAATATGTTTTAAAAAAATGATATTTTGTCAAAACCATTCTCAGGGTCAGATATGTTTAGATTTGGATTTGTCTGTGAATTCTCCACCTTTTTCATATATGTTAACAAATCCTCCCT
>JAVQJY010200337.1:0-10450 GCA_036025375.1 Retropinna semoni | reverse complement strand
ACGACTATGTAGTATCCTGTAAAAAATCTGTTGTCATGGTAATGAGGTCAGTGGCATGCTCCCATGCCACATGATGTTGTTCTCTAGGAGGCATCCAGTCAAAGCTCAGTGTTTCAGGCATGTATGCATGGGTTTGCGTGTGTGTGTGTGTGTGTGTGTGTGTGTGTGTGTGTGCGTGTGTGTGTGTGTGCATGTGCCAGTGTCTATATTTGTATGTGGTGGCAGCAATACATTTCAGCTATGTGTGTGGGGCATGTGTGTGTGTGCGTACCTTGTGGCTGGCCCTGTAAGGGCAGTACGTTCTGGCCCAGCTCTCCGTTGAGCCACAGCTGCATGCGAATGAAGGGCTCCCGTCCCTTCTGAGTGAGCTTGCTCCAGGGCTTGGGTCGAGATAGCATGTCGCTAACACTGCCCTGAGACAAGCCCAGCACCTGTACGAGACACACACACGCACGCACGCACGCACGCACGCAGGCACACACACACACACACAAAGAGAAGACACACGTCAATACTTCTGAATATTCATGGTAAAACACCATTTGAAAAAGATGTTATCATCGTACAGGTTTTTGGGATTGTTATTCATAAATACATGCACACATCCATGCATTGCACACAATGACCGAGCGTCCAACTGAAAAACCACTGAGATTTGAACGCCATAAAATTTGCACTGATTTAATTGAGAAAACTGAGTTTTGGTTGATGATATTTCAGTGCCCAGCCTTATTGACGTTTGAAGCTGCAACTGATGGGAGGTGATGGATTATCGAGGGCAACCTGATTGGACATAGGAAAGGGCACTGGTAGACATAAGCGCGGGGGAAAATCTCCACACCTTCTCTCCAAAGATGCGCTGGCAGATGCCGTTCTTGGCCAGCTTGTCTTTAACCTGCTGCGTTAGATCGCCAGTCTCCACTTCCTGGTACATGTAGAACTCATACTGCTCAGGCGTGAGCGGCGCCACCACCGGTTTGGGCGTTTTTCCCGCCGCAGCGCCGGCTCCTGGAGCCAAAAGAGGTCCTAGGGGGCCGAGGCCGGAGACCAAGCCCAGGGGCGAGGGGCTGCTCTGGGGGGTGTCGGCCTGGCTTGGGCCCTGGGGCTCGGAGCCGGCCTGGGAGTATGGGGACTCGGCCCGTGGCCAGTCCTTCCAGTAGTCCAGGGAGGAGGAGGAGGGGGCAGCAGCCGAGGAAGAGCCGGCCAGCCGGGGAGGCTTCTGGCGGAGACACAGAGAGGCACAGTCAGAGTGGGGTTTGGGGAGAGGCTGGCGCTGATGGCTAACCGCTAAATGCTAATGTCATAGGTATAGAGGGTGGGGGGGGAGCTAATGGCAAAAAATTTCACAGTACTGCCACTGTGGAAAAACGGGCTGAATGTTCAAGCGGTTGTAATGAAATAGATGGTGCAGATAATCATTAAATGTTTAACTTCCTTTTGAGGTTTCAGTTGGCTAAAGGGATAGTGGCGGAGTGCCACCTCTATAGAATGAGTCCACAGCTGGTGAGTGTGAAAGGGCTTCAGAAATAGGAAGGGGAAATAGTTGAGGAGATGAATTTAATGCTTGGAAGAACTCTATCTTTTGCATAAATGTCAGTTCATAGAGACACGCGGCAGACTGTCTCTTGGGTTTTGCCAAACCAGTTTTGGTGTCGCCACAGACCTCACACACTCTCACGCACACACACTTGATAGCAGGCACCCATACAAGCTCCTTGGAGACCCTCCTGGTCTTTATAGAGGTAGCAGCACGCTACTTGTCAACGCGGACAATGGCCCTTTTGTTTGGTGTTCTCTACAACAACAGCACCTTCATGTATCACCTTACAAATGTATTCGCCATGCTAATGAGTTCCAATAAGCTGCATGAGGTTGTACCAGTAACGGCCACCAAGAAAAACAGCAATATTGGGTTACAAATCTCAGTAGTTTTTGTTTTTGTTTTAAAAGGTCGAAAACTCCGGAGAAGACGCAAACAGGCAAAAACATGCAGACATTCTATCCATTATCCAGGTAATGAAGGGGTATATTTCTGAGTGTTGAGACTGGAGTGACAGAACATTCAAGAAGATTTTACAGGTCAAAAGGTTTATGGGGGAAGGTGTCCATATTTTACCAAATGTATTTGAGCTGATTCTTAAAGATTTGGGTTGGGAGCAACTTCTACTCGGGACAGTAGGGGAAGAGTGACATGGACGTCCTCGTTCTCACCTCCTTGCTGTCCTCCTGACTCCGCACATCATCGTTCCCGCTCGCTGTCACTCCTCGCCCGCCCGGGTGCATGCTGCTCCACCACTGGTCCCTCCAGGAGCCCCTCCCCTGCTTGGTCCCGCTGTCCAATAACATCCCTCCACCGCCTTCGCCCACCGCCACCTCTCCACCCTCCTTCTTCACCATGGCTGAATGGAAGTCCAGGAGGGAGGACGGCGAAGAGGAGGGAGGGATAGAGGGCTTCTTGAGGGAGAGGGCCAGCGGGGAGTAGGACGGGGGCAGGGTCGGGGCCCCCAGCAGCTTAGGAGACAGCAGGGCCAGGTCGGAGGGGCCCATGGAGGAGGCCTTGAGGATGGGCTCCAGGGCCGCCTGCTGGGCCTCCATCTCCCTCCGTGCCTGCTCCAGGATGGAGCGGATGGTCTCGTCTGAGCTGGAGCCCCCGCTGCCGATAGAACCGCCCACGCTGGATGAGGGCGGGGGCTGGGAGGAGTCTACTGTAGGGTGGAGAGAGGAAGACAGATGTGAGTTTGCTGGATCGGCTGGCTACCGTCTGGCCATGCTGTATGATCCAAACACAGAAATCTCTGCTGGCAAGGTGGTGACGCTTGGTGTCACACCGCGTCATTAATAAAAGATCAACTCTGAAGTGTTGGAATTTATTTTTATTGAGTAATGAAAAATTGAACAACGGAAAACCTTTTTTCCTCCCCTGTACCAAAAACACAACCTAAAAAGAATTGCATGGAGATGAACTTGACACTTTTTTTTCTTCTCCTTTCATAGTTCAGCTGCCATTTGTATCGTGTCTCTTGGTGTGTAAGTTTGAATAATATCATACTGTACATATCCTCACCAAAATTGAGACTTTGTGCATATTTTGCGAAATAGTTGCCCATGCCTCTGGGGTAACCTGTTCGTCGCTGTCGCTCCTCCACACCATCTGTAGTGGGTGGGATGCCATTGAGAGGGTGGTTAGGGTTAGGACAGCTTCTAGACATTCTAAAGGGGGCACAGGGGGCCATATTGTATTTTGGAAAGAAGAATGGAGATCACGTTTATTGCTTTCTCTATCTTCCATAGAATATTTTAGGCAAGTCTATAAAGAGATTCATAGTGGGTAAACATGCATTCACCCCCTCTGGTATCCCACAATAATAAAAGCGAAGCCACAGATTCCTATTGTGCCCCATAATGGTCTTTTGAAGGTGTTGGATCTTTCCCTCAATAAAACCTTTCCAGATATGGGCGAGCTGTTTCAAGATTGCACATATAGAAATATTTAACCACCTAGGGGACGGGGTAATGGAGTGAATTCATTTGAAAACTATTCTCGGCTGATTCAATGCCACACACCAATTGTTCTTGCAGAAGTTGAACTTTGACCCGGCCGTACAGATGAGTCTGATAGTACCATTCTGACTGACCAGTAAGAGAGTTAGGTCCACTCACCAGCCTTCTGGACCTGCAGCTCTCTCTTGGCCTGCTCCAGGATAGACTTGATGGCCTCGTCTGAGCCGCTTTCTGGGGTCCGAATCCGCGTGGTGATGTTACCTGTGAAGGGGGCCACCAATAGGTCAAAGGGTCATTAGACTACGCCAGAAGGAACTTCCGGGTTGAGCTGGTTATGGTGATATCCAATGAGCCAATGAGCATAGTCGTTCTAAAAAAACACGGCATATTCCATGCCTCAGTAAACATCTTTGAACTTGAGCCGCCAGGAATATGTTAGCAAAGTGTTAGCCTGCCCATGAGAGCTTTCTTCCATCCCTTCAGAAGTCAACCATGCCCCGCAGCGCCAATGACACACCCTGCCTCCACCCTCGCCTTGCGCTCAAACTGAGAGGACAAACAGGTTCCTGGCCTTTTCCCGCGGTCCGTTCTGACATCAGAGACCGCCCGCCTCCCCTCCGCCTTCTGGGCACACACGGTTGGTCCGCGGCAGACTGCCCTCCCCTGGGGTCCTATTTACAACACAGCTCAATCCTGGTAACACAAGAGGCCACGGATACACATGTTCCTCATGATGGGAGAATAAGATCCCGGCGCTCTATCGGTCTCTCTCTGTCTCCATCTATCTGCGTCTCTCTCTCTCTCTTTACCACAACTCTCCTCTTTCTCTGTCTGTCTCTCTCTCTCTCTGTCCAATGGGAACCAGACTAGACCTCTGGATAGACTCCATCAGAAACACAAGACCCAGTGTTTAGGAAGGACTTCACATGAGGAGAAGCTAATTGGTATTTGGAGATAAACATGAGGAAGCTGAACGCGGGCTGCCGTCCCGATCCGGCCAGCTACCCTCACGCAGCTCCCATTCGTCCTGAGTGAGTGGTCAGAGTAATTGGGCAAGGTCGGGCTCTCTCATGTGTGAGAGTATGTTGGGGGGGGGGGGGGGCATGGAGGGGAGGGGGAGAGCAGCTGGGAACATAGGGATGAACTGGAAGTAATTCTGAGCTGAAAGGGGATGACCCTGGCAAAGGCAAAGGCTAAGGGTGAATGGGTAGTCACAGAGGAATAGCCCAGAACGTAGGACGCATCGTGTGGCCACCGGCGACACCAGCTAGTCCCAATGTGATGGTGTCCTCACAAATACTCGTGTACCACAACCCATTTACCCTCTCTCTGACACACACACGCGCGGTGTAAGGCCCTAGGTGTTGGGTCAATAGGGACACACCATAACCGTGTTTTGTGAGGACTTTAGTTTTTCAAACTTGAACTTTTTTTTGAGGCCAGCATCACCACCCATAAAAACTGGGTTGAAAATGTTCTTGTATGCGGCCTACCAAAGTGCCAAACAGCATGTACCAACCACACCCTGGGTCATTCTCGCTGCGCGTGAAACACTGCATGGGTTTCAGAAAAGTACATACTAGGCCGTATAAAGAAGCTTTTTAGAGGCTAAATTATACATGTGAGGTTTCTCCCTGATGTCAGACCGGGAGAGTGATTGCGTGGGCTGGTTTGGACTGGTTTTAGGCAGTTTTTTGTTGAGGCCCCTCCCTAGAGAATGCCACACCCCACCCCCTGCATTTTGTCAGCTCCATGTTAAGCTAAAGATCTAGGGTCGGTTCATCTCCCTTGTTCCACACGTCAAAAATACATTTCGGGGGGAATACAATACATGAATCTACCCATTCTGTTTTTCAACAAGACTCCAGGCCAGAAGCGTTGAGGTGAGACGTTTGACACAACAAATTTGGGACAACAGGAAAAAAAAAGCCGAAACTTAAAAAAAGAAACCAACACTAAACCAACCACGATAGGGAAGGCAAAGAACAGACCTGGCCTCGAGGAGCCTTCGGAGCCGGTTCTTCGCTTCGGAACCTCCTGAAACACTCTGTTCAGATTCTGGCCTGGGTTCTCTGTTGGAAAACAAGCGGCGACAGAAATGAGGTAAGTGTCAGGGATCCCTGGGCTCCGTGCTGCAGCTGAGGTATCTTCTAGTTCCCGATCCTCATCTGAACCATACCCCCCAAAAAATCGACAGTTTTGTATGAGGCAGATAACCCATGATCGGGCCCCTTCACTTGGATGGGGAAAATCAGTGTTGCAGTCATAGTCCTGAACCAAACTTTAGTTTACATCTCCTGGAATAAAAGCCCTGCATGTCTGGGAGAGGCAACACTTGTATATGTGCACACGTGCCTCGCTCACACTGGCTTATGGACACAACACCACATCGACTTGAAACAACCCACTAGTAAAATTTGAGTCATTCCATATGTTCCATCAAATCAACCATATATCACAACTCCTACATGTTCCTGAGTAGACATTGATGGGGGATTTAGGCTAACCAGGCCAGGGGTTGTGGTTCCGGTTATTGAAAACATAAACGATCAGAGCGCAACTGTAATACATCCAACTGCGGAAGAAAAAAAAGGAATACTACTTGTTCTTTTTAACGTGCTTCTAAACTTCTGCCTATGGTGGACAGATTCGAGGCTGGCTGCCAGACCCAACTCCTTGAAGGGTTTCCAAACAGCCTCGCAAAAAAAAAAGAAAGAGAAAAGTGTGCACTCCTCTGTTTCCAGCTCCGCTCTAACACAGAGAGGAACTATACTTTGCCCTGAGCGCAAACTTCCAGATCACCCCGGCGCTGGCTGCCAAGCGGGCCCCTGGTGTGTAACGAGGAGCGATGAGATGCGGACGTGCTGCTAAACCGCATGTCTGTCTCGCTTTCGTCTGTCTCGCGCTGGCTGTGCGCAAACGTCCAGTCACAGAACGTCCTCCCTCCCTCGGAAGCAGGCGGGGAGACGTTGAGAGCGAAAGGCTAATATAAGGAGAGCATGTCAGAGAGAAAGAGCGTGTGTGTATATGTGACACAGAGGAAGAGAGAGACAAAGAGATAGTGTGTGTGACAGTGTGTGAGGCAAAGCCAGAAAGAGAGACAGGAAAATAGAAAAAGAAATCATTCGGAATAAGCAAAGATTCGAAAAAGAGGAAATAGGAACTCCTTAAAATAGAATCACAGCCATTCTAATCTTGGGCCTCATTGCTTGTGAGATTACTTTTTAGAGAAATAACACTGCACAGCAACAGACGGAATTGTCAAACACCAAACAAGTTGTGATTTACAATATCATCAATGAACCTTTCAACCAGCTGCTTTTACCTGCATCTTTTTAACACAGTGGCTTATGGAAAGTAACAGTTCAAAAACTAGCATCAAAACGAACTTCAGCTAGGAGTTCCAAATTTCTTTGGAATTCAGGCTGATCCCCTTTGAAAACCACAGTCAATACACCCTTACATGCGTGTCCAGAGACACATGCAACGTGCGGTCGCCTGCTCACCGTTCACACACTCCGTGCCACCACCTGTCCGAACATGCTTGTTATTGACTGGCGCTTGTGTGCCCGTTTAGACAGACCAGGAGAATCTCTAGCAGCAATCTGATTGGGATCAGTCTGCCTCCCGCTCACCAGCCTGACAGCTCGAGCTGCATTCCCCAGCCAAACGGCAATGTGCCATTTAAGACTGTTACAAAATCAATAACAAAAGGCAGGGGGGGCTCGACAGTGCTAAGTGCTGAGAGCCTGAGAGGCGCAGACCAAAGATGACATTTTGATAGACTGGCTGCTAAATGCCCCCATCTACCCCCCCCACCCCCCCCTTCTCTATCTTTTTCAAGATTCCTGGACTGGTTGCTACGACGACAGGCGGGAGGCGATAACGACATGGAAGGGGAGGGGTTGCTCGGGGTTAATCTGGACGTCTTGGTGGGAGACATGACTGGCAAGAGAGAGATAAGGATCACCGCTCATTCATCAAGGTAAAGGCAATGGGCTGTGTCGGCGTAGGCTAGCAATGGGGCTGCAGCCCGTGGAACTGAATGTGCTATCCAAGTGATCTGATGCGCTTTTGTTTAAGTTAAAAGGTTAGAGGGTTTTTGCAGGCTTTCGGAATCTTTTCTGCATTACATCGTACATGGCTTGGATTGTGAAAGCAGGAGGACCTGGCAAATGACTTGAAGCCACTAATGACAGGTGTGGGTGTGTTTGTGAGCTCGAGTGCCCTTAGGCTCCACGCGTGTGCTTCCATTTCTCGGGGCCTCACCTCTCTGCCTTCCCTGGATGCTGCGGAGCGCCAGGATGTTCTGCTCGTCCGACAGGAACTGCCTCATCTTGTGGAAGGGCTCCTTCCCCCGGATGGTCAGCTTGCTCCAGGGCTTGGGGCGGGCCAGGATCTCGCTGACGGACCCTTGGGAGAGGCCCAGCACGTAGTGGCCGAAAATCCTCTGGCCAATGTTGTGCTTGATCAACTGCTCCTTAACCTGGCGCGCAATCTCCGCCGTATCCATGTCCTCGCCCTCGGAGGTGCTCCCGGCCCCTTCTGATTGGCTGGGCGACGGGGCCAAGCCGTTGACGTCTGGGCTTCCGGTCGACGGGTGCTGGCTTTGGGACTGCAAAGGCTGATGGGGCGGCAGGGGGCTGGACGAGAGGGAGTTGGGGGTGGGGTAGTGGGCGGGGGAGAAGAGCAAGGTGGGGCCAGAGACGGAGTCCTGGAGTGCTTTGGAGTAGAAGGTCTGCATGAGCTGGCGCTGGAGTAGGGAGTTGAGCGCCACCTTGCCCGCCAGGGGGAAAGCGGTGCCCGCCGACGCCAATGAGGAGGGGCTGAAGAAGTCTTGCCCGCTCAGTCCCCCGCCACCTGTGGGCGAAAAGTGGTGGGTACCGTTGGCGGCGGTGGGGGTGGCGTCCGAGCTGGTGCCAGTGCGCAGGAGAAGAGAGGAGGAAGGGGGAGGGGAACCCTGCAGGTTGGTGCCCATTGATGTGGCAGGAAGACGACCCTCCAATGATTCCTTCACCTTTCGACCTGTCACACCTGTACAATGAGACACGTCACAGACAAAAAAAGTCATTGCAGTGTCAACCGAAGTTCAAAGCATATTTGCTTGACAAAATATCAACACAGAAAGACTCGTTTATATTTATATTCCCGAAACGAAGTGCATACATACATTTATATGGAACATATTTATAATGTACTACAGTGAAGATGAACCTCAGGTTGACATGCTTCAACTGAGGCACTAGGAGACTGACAAACCCTGCTTATTATCCAATTACAGGCCTCCAAGAGGAGGAGGAATTTGAATTAGAAGGTCTCTTCTTTTCTTCTTCTTCTTCCAAGCCAACGTTTCAGTGCGGAGGTGTACATGTGTGACTGTGTGTGTGTGTGTGTGTATGCGTGCATGTCTGTGTCTGTTGTTTATGTATGGGGCTTCAGGGTACAGACAGACACTGAGCCACGGTGAAGGTAGGCGCCTCAAAGGGCTGTCAAACAAAACCCACATGGACAGAGATGCCTGGTTTACCTGCACTGTAACAGTGTCTCTCGTCTAGCATTACTATAGTTAACCGTGCCCCCCTCAGAGTCCTTCAGGCCCTCACTCACTCAAGGAGGCCTGGGTACTTCTGTTCGGTTTCAAATCGATGCTACGGTACGCTATGGCTGCCATACTATCAACTACATTTTGGAATATCTTCTCACCTATGTGCTCAAGGATAATGTCAGCACATTATGTATAAGAGGCTATAATATGCAGATGACTCACTAACTAAGCTATTATAAAACATCACGGATCATCATCATTATTTGCATAAGTCAGATATGTAATATGGATGAACCTAGAGGGACACTTGGGAAACCTGTAGCCTTGGGTTTTACATGAAGATGATACATTAAGACAAAACGGGGTCCCATTAAAAATACAAATAAAATGCTTAATTTTCTGAGAATAGGGGTGGCGGGGGTGGGGGGTAAGGGTGGACCCGGAGCCAATTGGGATGACATTTCCAGAGCGGCCAAGTGCACCGAGTGGTAAAGGGCACACTGGAAGGAGAGAGGAGAGGGGGGGACATGCAGGCCTTCATTAGCATACTGGCTCACTCTGTCTCCTCCAGCCTCTGACCTCCCTGCCTCGGCCCCTTCCCATCTCCCTGTCCATCTCGCCCACGGTGGGCTGCAGCACACCACGCAGTCCTGCTCCCACCACCACCACCACCACCAACACCACCACCACCCCCCATCCTGGTCCTATTCTCCCCCTGACATAATCAACCGCAATGAGTCGGTGGTGGATGGTGCAACTGAAACTGCCCTGGGTGGAAAACATGCTGACCTTAACCCGCAGAGATGAGATGTAGCCTTGGAACATATCCGGTCGTCGCTACCTGTTTGTGTGGCCTCGCCTCCCCAGCCGGTGGCGTGGTTAGGTAATATCCTTGGAGAGGTCGTTTTGTGGAGTTTGAGGATAAAGTAAATCCTTTTTTTAGAGAAGTTCAATGGGCACCCTGAGGTAACTTCAATGTATTCAAGTTTTTTCTTTATACTTTCACTCTCGAAAGTAGCGCACTCCTCCAAGTGTAAAAAATGGCAGACTTCATATAGATGTGCTGCTCTTAGAGAAAGGTTTTGGTTATAAACTGTACACTGAGGAGTCGTAGCGTTTAGATAAAACACTTCAGCCAGACACATCTTCAGAGAAACTTTTGCCTCTAAAAGGTACCATTTTGAAGGGTCTGATTCTCTGTATGAGATGAAAGCGCAAACAGACAAGCAGTGCTTAGCAGTACTTCAGTCTTAATGGTGTGAGTCGACTGTCTGTTTTGAACCATGTAATTCAGCTTCATTACATTTACAGAGCCAGACAGACCTTTCCTTTTCTTTTCTTCTCCTGTCCAATGTGGGTATGTGCCAGTGGAAACAATTGATGTCGTCTTTCTGAGTGAGCTTA
>JAVQJY010198750.1:0-12743 GCA_036025375.1 Retropinna semoni | reverse complement strand
AGAAGAATATGTCATGGAAGTGCCATGTCACACACCTTTATGGTTGAAATAAAACAAAGGCAACAATATTGCACACTCAGGACAATGTAAAGTGTTCAAGACCAAGTAGAACATTTTATGAGCAAAGAATAGTGTTCATTAATTAGGTAAGGTAACCATATGTATCCCACTTTATTATGAGTATTTAATATCGGAAAAGAGCGGCTTAAACTTAGTCACACATTTTAATGTATTATTAGTAATCAGATTTTATGGCCCAAGTCAACATTTAAGATAACACTTACATTAGTCCTCGGATGAAAATGAGATAACATGTTTCAGTCACGTTGTTATGTGGCCGTAATTGGTAACTTCATATTTTAAATATTATTGGCTGTTAACAGCAGGTAACAGGTGTGGGCTCCAGATAAAAGTGAAGAGAAAGTTCTATAAATAGTCAAGTCCCCAGCAGCGTTAGGTCAAACTAGTCTGTGTGTTAATCCCCTGTGGCTATCTCCACCTCACCGTGGTGATAATCAGTCAAAGCAGTAGGTTTACCCAGTCTCATTTCCTTGAGTGGAACCAGCGTCACAGACTGGAGTTTACCGTCCGTCAACAGCATAGTATGCAAGTGCGTGTACGCGTGTGTGTGTGGGAGGGGGGCAGGGATGCTGGTCTAGGAGCCTCTCTGGGAACAAAGTACCACTCCATCCGTCATCCCTTCCTCAGACTCATATGAGTCAAAATACGTCAAATACCGCATCCTATGTGTACTATTTTGGGTCCCTCCTTATTTACTCTGAGTGAGTTGCTTCCTTAGGACACTGACTTGGTGCTCAAAATAACCACCACAGCCTTGGCTTTATGTCCCAAGAATGGCTGCTCATATATATTTTTTCTTGGCCCTTGTTCCAGGGGATAAGATTAGGCATTACTATAATGTTTGTCTGTAAGTAAGTTTGTCTGTAGTACCGCTACGTTGAATGTAAATGTCACAATCAGACAAAAAAAATTATACGGGCAAAGTAGTAAGCATAGTCATAGAATAATAATAAATAAAATAATCGAATTTTAGTTAGATGGACTCACTGGTCTAAGAAACCAATTCAGAACCCCCGCGAGCATGGTGGTATGGCGACGCTAATTGCTGCTGTTGACAGTGGCATCATGTGCTTTCCACCAGTGGGGATGACAGTTCCCTGCTCCACCACTGAGCGAACAGCGTGGGTCTGCCCTTTAATCAGAGGGCCCCCTGGTTCTCTGCAGTTTTACCCAGGTCCATATGATGTCTCAGCACCAAGCGCACCCCTGTGGAGGGAAACCGGCAGGGGCTGGTTGCCTGTTAATTATGCAGTCGGGTCGCTTGTAGTGCATCCTGATTTGTGACTCAGAGTGAAGTTGCCCAATGCTGGACTGCTAGAGTCTGTTGATACCATACAAGACTTAGCCTGCGTAGTAAGGTGGGCAGATGTGTTAGAACATACTGGAGACATGCGTTCTGTGGGAGGTAGAGGTGCTCATAGTCTACCTATCAAGCCTAAGTAGGGCAAACATCATCATGCCTCCTTCTCTCAACTCCAGTCACACTTTCCAATTACGTGCGAGTGGATAAGCCAGCGCTGTCCTCTGAGGAAAACATGACCTAAGTAGGGCCTATGTACTCGCATCGCCCACAAATCTCCATCTTATGTAGGTCTTGCTCAACAACAATGGTTCTACTTCCTGTGTATTCGTAGCTGATGTGCCATCCTCTCGCTCCCAGTGGGCTGGTCTCTCTGAGGTTTTGATTAGCTCACCATTCACTCAGAGCCAGGACCAAGGCCAGAACCAGGGCCACAGCTGAAACTGCCTCCTCTCCTCCTTTTCACATTATTCACTGCTCCCTCCTCTTGCCAGATTTCTGCCTCACCCTGGTTGCACACGTCCTTTTGTGGAAAGGAGACATATTTTAATGTGTGTACTTGTTCAATAGAGCAAGCGAGGAGATGGATCAAGGTCGCAGCCGAGGTTCAGCATTTAATTTTGTCCTAAGATGGAGATGATGGTGGATGGAAAGCACAAATCAGCAAGACCTTTATATAAAGCTGGTTATCTGAACTCTGTTTATTTTTATGTAGTTTGCAGTTTGCTATCATTTTAATTTGGAACATTCTGAAGTTTTTTACAATACAAATACATTACAAAGTCTGATCTTTTGGTGTTGAGGAAGAGACAAGTGACTGTTGTGTAAAAACATCCTCTCTCTCTCCGGAGTTCCTGTTGAGGCCACAGGCAGCCTGGTGCTGTAGTGACCTGTTGCTAGCCTGATGTTAGCCACATGCTAATGACTGTCAGCTGTGTGTTATTTTGAGGGCTCCTGACTGACTGACCTTTACTGACATTATTCAAATGCTAGGAATATTGGGTACCCTCTAAATCTGTATTTTTCATAATGTAGTGTGTGTGTTTTGGCCTAGAAAATCTACGTGGGAGTTGGAAAGCAGGCCTGTATTGATCGGCTAGTGCTTTGCTGGGAGTGCCGAATATGGAGTGAATATCCATTTGTGCTCCAGGGCAGAGGATACAGGGGAGTGGGTAGCAGGTGTTCTGTTCGACTGGTGACATAACAGCCTTTCGTTGACATTTCTGGTTGGATTAAGCTCAGGTGTTTTATTATCTGCTGTTTACTATTGCATACTATAACCAGATAGCGCTTTGTGAGTGAAGGTCTTGGATTGGGAAATACAAATGTTTCAGACCATGTCCTTGAGTACCCACACAACCTCCAACTGTACTGTACTCTTTCCCCTGCTTGTTCATTTGTATTTCAGCACCGCAACGCCCCATAAGATAGTAATAGGTGCTAGGTTACCTAAATCTGTGTCCAAAGCTGATGAACTAATTTCTGCACCAACAGCCTCAGAGGAATATCTTAGTCTGGGAGTCCCTCCCTGGGTTCACCATCAACATGGACACCTTTTTTCGACGCCATTTCAAAAGGAAGGAGACCGACCCACAAACCGAGGAGGTTTACTGCTGTGCCCGCCGTCCCAGCGTCGCAGTGCCAACCAGCAAGGCTCGCAGGCGCTCCAGCGTTGGCCTGCCCTCCACCGCCCTAGCCCAGCGCCGCCGGTCCAGCGTGCAGCTGCAGGCAGCCTTCCCATTTGCCGGTGGGCGCTGTGCAGGAGGTGGCCGGCTGGCGAGAGCGGTGTGCTACGGCAAGGCATCCAGCCACACTCGCCGTCGCTCTAGCACCACCACGCCGTGCATGAACCCGCGCTTTGCTGTGAGGCGAAGGAAGGCGGGGAAGCTGCGCACCATCGACACCCACCTGCTAGGTCCCTCCATGCTACTGGCCAGTCTGATCCAGATGACGGAGGAGGAGAACAAGGGGGGCGCGCCCACCGGGGAGCAGCAGGTGGAGATGAGGGTGGACAGCAGGCCTCTTTCCCGCTCCAGCCCCCTTCACTCCGAAGGCGATGACAATGACAGCGACTACCTAAGCCCCGACGATCAAGACAGCGAATCTGACCACGAGGGCCAGACGTCGGTGGCCGAGCTGGCTGAAGAGTTTAGCGTCTCAGACAGGGAGATGGAGGACACCTCATGGTGGCTTAACCAGAGAGCCTCATGCTCCTCGCCTCTGGGGGCGCTGGTCGAGACTGTCCAAGCCCCGTCGCGGCCACTCATACGGGCCCCTCGGTGTTTGCGAAGGAACTCTTCGCGTATGTTGCCAGGGGACGCGTATGGTGGGCGGTACGCGAGGTCCAGTCAGAGGAAGAGGAGGCGGGTCTCCACCATCTCCAAGGTGGGCAGTCCGTGGCCTGGGAGAGGGCCTCCGATGCCCAACCGCAAGAGCTCCGTCTACCTCCAACACCCTGCCTTCTACAGGAGCCCCGGGTCCCTTAGTCCTGGGCTGGGGGCCCACTACGACCCCCGGTTGGAGACGTGGAGTGGGTTTCTTCTGTATGTAGTCCATGACCTCAACCAAGGTCCTATCACTCTAACTGTTCCCCATAATACTGCCTGTGTGAATAGTAGCCTGTGTGGATTTGTGCCATCTAGGTTCTGTCATTTTGGTGTGTTTTTGTTTGTAGTGACTACCTCTCTGACATGCTTGTTTTTGTGGCTGGTACTTTAGACCAACCTCTAACTTTGCTCAGTATAAGTCTTAATTGGCTCTAAGAATGTTAATGGAAGATTTGTATTTGTCATACTGGATATCCCAAATTTTTTTTGGTTTCTCCTAATCTACAAATTAGATAACCCCTAATAATGAAAAGGAAAGGCATTGTCATTCCCTCCCTGAGGACAGACAAGGGCGCTTTCATGTTAGAAGCTCTCATTAATATTGGGTCATGCTTTGAGGTCACTGACACACATTTTAGGTCTGAGATCTTTCAAATTGTCCCCGTTAGAACACTAAAACCTCAACTAATATGTTAAACAGGAGTTTATAGGATGAGCCTTCTTGTCATCAGGTCAGAGCAGGTGGAGAAGTGTGTTCTGAACTGACCTTCTAATTCTCCGTCCCATAGAGACACCCTCCACTCAGCCTGCCAGCTCATTAGCCCCTGCGCTAACAAAGAGATGCTGTCCTGAGCAAAGTGACTCACCGTCACAGCATTGATCTCCCAGTTAGCGGTCGACCACTTGGTTGCTAGGGTTTATGCAGGGGGCAGATGTGTGTTTTTGCGTGTACGTGTGTGTGTTAGTGTGTGTTTGTGGGGGAGGCAGGGAGCGAAGAGACAAAGGTCTAGAAGCCTAAGGCGTGTAATGGTTGTTCTGACTCATAAGTGTTCAGTTGATGTAGCTGTGGAGGTATAGCTGGTATATTTCTGTAGTTTGTGTGTACAAGTCACGTGTATGCGCATGAGGTGCATACACATGTACATTTATGCAAACGAAGAGACAGACAGGGACACAGCAGATGTGCACACTTAAAGACCACATTCAAGTTAACATAATGAGACATTTCCATGGAGCTGAGCAGCCTTTGCCAATAATTGCTGAATTAATAATTTATTAATTCAGTGAGACTTTAATTTCAAAAACATGACACAACATTAAACCATGTTTTTATGTAGATATTTTAGGAGCACTTCTTTCTCTGTTGTTGTAGGAAAGCCATAGCTAAGTCCGGTCTGCAGCACCTGGCAGCCCAGCCCTGCGCCTCTGCTCCCACCAAGACGGAACCTCCTAGAGAGATACGCAACACTGTCGACTGGACTGTGAGTGGTCATGGGCACTGTAGTTCTATTAGAGCCTAATTTGTAGTACATCTGTTTTTGATTAGATATGGACTTTAGGACAAAGTAATACAGTCTCTCAGTCCCCATTGAAATTATTTCCTGATTTAGATATGTCACATTTTTTTCGGCTTGAGAATTGTTCCAGAGGTAAAAAAAATGCCAGTGGTTATGTCACCCCTCACAGTTTGTGAAGATAAGGATGGTTGAAGTTACACGTTGTTAGTTATACAGACTATTCAAAATGTTTAGAATGGATCACAGTCATCATGTTTGAAAAAGTATTCCTCTTATTGACTATTTTGGAAATTATTCTGTCTTTCTTTACAGGAAAATGCCCAGTTTGGGGACCATATCTGGTTTGAGACAAGTGTTTCTGGAGATTTCTGTTATGTTGGAGAGCAGTACTGCATTGCCAAAACCTTGGTGAGCCATCCTAAGCTCATGAAACAAAACACTGGGTTAGAGCACCCCCTGGGTACAGATAAAGTTATGAGCAGAAATTTATAAAAAAATATGAGAGTTACTCATAAAGAATATGAGTTACTGAAAAAAACAGGGTTTATTGACATGAGAATCCTCATCTCATTGATCACCTCTTCCCAGTTTACTTTATAATTTATTTTACTCTTTATCGTTTTCCCTAAGCAAAAATCAGTGGCAAGGAAGAAATGTGCTGGTTGCAAGATTTCGGTCCATACAATGTGTATTGAGCAGCTAGAAAAAGTAAGTGGTTGAGTCAAAGTTGCCAATATTCTGAGCGGTTGTGGGTCAGTTTGATAATAAAAAAATTGTATACGTATATTTCTTGATAGATCAACTTCAGGTGCAAGCCATCATTCAGGGATCCGGGATCTAGAAACATTCGAGAAGTCTGTACCTTTTGTATTATATTCCAAATATTTGAGTCTTTATTAGTCTGAGAAGGTGGAATCACTGGTGCTTCCCTTTCAGCCCAATGTTGTCAGACACCACTGGGTCCACAGAAGGCGCCAGGCTGGTAAATGTCGACAATGTGGGAAGGTCAGCGACAACTTTTAATACTTCCCTCACAGACACAGTTACTGCTATCTTGTCATCCACAAACAAAGCCTCTCTAAGGACTATTGACAAAATGTATTTTGTTTCATTGTGCTTTCTTTTGCTTCTCACAGGGTTTCCAGCAGAAGTTCTCATTCCATAGTAAAGAGATTGTTGCCATCAGCTGTTCATGGTGCAAGCAGGCAGTACGTTTCTTTTTTAGTTACTTGACTGAGATGTCTCAAGTTTAGAGTTGTTTTCTACATGATCAGAATGAATCCAGCAGGATTAACTGATCGTTGTGACCTTTCCTCAACCCTGTGTTTCAGTACCACAACAAGGTGACGTGCTTCATGCTCCAGCAGATTGAAGAGTGCTGTTCCCTCGGTGCTCACGCCTCCGTTATAGTACCCCCCACCTGGATCGTACGTGTCCGTAGACCACAGGTAGCCGGGGACGAGTGACCATGTTTTAAATCTGTGGATTTTGTTCTTCACAAATATGGACTTTTACCTAGTTACCATAGCAAAGCCATACATACAAAAAAACTCACACAAAAGCATTGGTTTCTTTTTTTTCTTCCTAAGACCTCATTAAAGTCAAGTAAAAAGAAGAAACGAACATCTCTGAAATGTAAGCCCAGCAAGAAGGGACCAGAGGTAAACTACAGGACCTAACTGTCAATAACATGAATTACCCTCAGTTCTCTTATATATACACTTACTGACCGTCGTAGCCATACGTCTTTTGTTTAGCTCCAGGACGGGCAGTGGAAGCCCTTCATTGTTAAGCCTGTTCCCTCCCAACTCATGAAGCCTCTGCTTGTGTTTGTCAACCCTAAGAGCGGAGGCAACCAGGTAACCCAGCTCCTCACCTTCAGCTGTAAGATGCTGAAGTTGGCCATAACTCACACATAAAGTACTCATTTGTATATATGGGTCAGTCAGGTTGTTCACTCACAGTACCTGATGGGATGAAAACATTGTGGCTTCTGCTAAGAGTATTTTTATGTTTTCCAGGGAGCAAAGATAATCCAGTCGTTCATGTGGTACCTCAACCCCCGCCAGGTGTTTGACCTCACTCAGGGAGGGCCCAGAGAGGGGTAAGAGATGACACACTGCATTCACAACCCTCTGTGGTTTAACCATGTTTACAATACAGTTATAGTGAACTGTTAATAGTTGACATAATGAGAAAGTTAGTTTTTTTGCTTAGTTGTGTTTTTTTGTGTGTTCCCAAGGTTAGAAATGTATGCCAAAGTGTCCAACCTGCGTATATTAGCGTGTGGTGGAGATGGAACTGTGAGTAAAATATCACTCAGTTCAGGATTTTTAAGTTGTCACGAATATCAATACTATTAGAACAATGCTATAATTTGTTTCCCCATTATCTGTAGCTCTGAGTATAGTGTGAAAAGAGGTGAATTGTTGTGTTGAGGAACAGCTTAATTTAGCTGAGGATGGTAACATTCTGTGGGCTCTCCCAGGTGGGCTGGATCTTGTCAGTTCTGGACCAGCTCCAGCTGAACCCTCAGCCTCCTGTGGCCGTGCTTCCTCTGGGGACTGGCAACGACCTGGCCAGGACCCTCAACTGGGGAGGGGTGAGTACTGAAGCATCGTTGTCTACAGTAGGTAGAACGAATTGGTGAAAACGGAATTGAACCCAGTGCGCTCTGGTGGTCATTCTCTGGTACAAAATAAGATTATAAAACTTACCACGTGTCAGCTACTTTGAGGTTTTAGGATATATACATAGTCAGTATCCGCATTGTCAGGGATGAACAAAGAGGCTATGAGAGAGGTTGATTAGTTTGTTTAGCGGGTTGAAACCTTTACAACCTCAACTGTTCTCTCGTCTCCCTCCCAGGGCTACACAGATGAGCCGGTTACAAAGATCCTGTCTCATGTGGAGGACGGTAACGTGGTCCAGTTGGACCGCTGGAACCTCCAGGTGGAGCCCAACTCTGAGGCCAGCCAGGAGGAGAAGGATGAGCACCAGACAGACAAGGTGCTGAACCAAAGAACCTGTGTGATCTATCTGGGCATGAACGTCTCAGTGTGGCTCACATAGATGGTTCAGTGACCACTGTGGCTGTAATATGGTGCGTCCTCAATGTTGTACACTGAGAACTCTGTCTGTGCGCTGTCTTGTAGCTCCCCATAGACGTTTTCAACAACTACTTCAGCCTGGGCTTTGACGCACATGTAACACTGGGGTTCCACGAATCCAGAGGTCTGTTCAATTAAAATCCATCTTCAAAACGTTCAGTTAAAAGTTATGGCTGGATAGACACACTTAGCCTCTATCGCTTTTTCTCTCTGTCTTTCTCTCCATCTCTAGAGGCCAACCCAGAAAAATTTAACAGTCGTTTTAAGAATAAGATGTTCTATGCAGGGGTGAGTGAATTTAAATTACCTCTTTATTTCAACGCTATTCAGTGACCTGTTGTATGTCTGGGTAATTCTCAACACCTGTCATTGTAGACGGCCTTTTCAGACTTCTTAAGCGGCAGCTCCAAGGATCTGGCAAAACACATCAAAGTTGTGGTGAGTGAGGCGATGGACAAGGGGGGCTGAAATCTAGCCAGTAAACATGTGCTGGACAGGGTATGTGGCACGTGATCAGCACCGAAGCCTCATTGTACATGTGATGTTCCCTTCTCCTCAGTGTGACGGCACAGACCTCACCTCTAAAGTTCAGGACCTCAAGCTGCAGTGTCTTCTCTTCCTCAACATTCCTAGGTTAGGGTTTATTGCTTGTACTGACTGTTCACGCACTGAATTGAATACATATATTGTTAGCAAATATACGTGATACATGACTGTTTTAAAATGCAATGTAGTAAATTATTTTAATGAGGTCGGATGAGTAAACTTCACTTTCTCGTCATTTCGTCAGGTACTGTGCTGGCACCATGCCCTGGGGTCACCCCAGCGACCACAATGACTTTGAACCCCAGAGGCATGACGATGGCTGCATCGAGGTCATCGGCTTCACCATGACCTCCCTGGTGAGACTTCACAATTCATAATAACATTTACAGAATTGTTGAAGAGAACGATCTACCAATGATACACACTAATTAATTATTCGTTTTCTGTTTGACAATATTCTCGCGTAAATTCTAAATCAATTTAGGATGGTGTCTGGTTTTCGACACTGTGTGACTTGAACAGTTTCCTTTCGTACCCCTGCCCCCTAGGCCACGTTGCAGGTGGGGGGTCACGGCGAGCGTCTCCACCAGTGTAAGGAGGTGACCCTCACCACCACCAAGCCCATCCCCATGCAGGTGGATGGGGAGCCCTGCAAGCTGGCCCCCTCTGTCATCCACATCAGCCTGAGGAACCAGGCCAACATGGTGCAGAAGACCAAGAGGAGAATCTCCATGCCTCAGCTCAATGAGTCAGTGCCTCAGACCTTTCAAGTCCTCCAACATTATCTGCTTCTGTTTTACTGCTCAACTACATGTGCTAGCCTCTCAATTCCAGTCCACTGTCGACTGTGGTTCCACTGTTTGATGATGTAACAGTATGTAATGCTGTTCTGTGCGTGTGTGTATGTGTTGTTCAGTCAGCAGCCTCTTCCTGAGAAGCTGCAGATCAGAGTGAGCAGGATCAGCATGCACGCCTATGAGGCCCTGCACTATGACAAGGACAAGCTCAAAGAGGCCTGTGAGTACACGCAGAGACACACACTAACACATACAGACGTATTCACACACAGGCAGACACGTAGAGACACACATGCAGCCATAAACCCAATAACTTTGCTGACATGCAATCGCACACCATACACTATAGTTGGGTTTAGACTGCGTGTTGAAAAATTCCTATGCAGGCTTTTGTAAAGCACTTATTTAATCATGTCAGAATGCTTGGCTGTGACAGAATGTTTTTTTCCGTCTCAGCTATCCCTCTTGGTGTAATCATCGTGCCGGGAGACAGCGACTTGGAAATGTGTCGAACACACATTGAGAGTCTGCAGGAGAACCTGGATGAGGTAAAGAGGAGATAATATAATAGGAACCAAATATGCTACTCTTGAGAGTGAGTGAAGAGTGTCTCTAATGTTTTAAAAGCTGTTATGTATGTAGCGGGTCTACCCTCTAGTGGACGTTTTATGTACTGCATGACACTGTGAAAATACCAAAATATGTCAGTGAGGAGGAAGAGCTTGAAATATTTATATTGTTGTACTTCTTTACAGGAAAGTGATGGTTTGAAATCTGAAAGTCTTTCTTCTCAAAAGCTTTCCCCGAAATGGTGCTTTCTTGATTGTAAGTACAGCGATGTTGACTGAGAGGAGAGGCAACATTTCTGTTTTCTAAAGTGACTTCCTTATTGTGAAACAATGGAAATGCAGTTTGGTACATTTTCACAATTAGCAGTTTATTAGGCCATGAACTAACATGATGGTATAATAATTCCTAAAGAATCATTTTGTCATTTGTGTTTTTTTACATTAGGCACAACTGCAGATCGATTCTACAGGATAGACCGTGCACAGGTAGGCCCCAAAACCTCTGCCTGCACACCACAATGTACATATATATGGCCAGAGCCAAATATTCAAGTAAAAAACACAAAGTTCATTTTTAGTAGTCTGGAGTTAGAGGCCTATGGTCATCAGAGGCAGGGCATACTGGACTTCCCTAGAGGGACAGTAGTCATGTGACACCGCTATTTCCTGATACAATACGCTGTTTCTCTCTGACCTCCAGGAGCACCTGAACTATGTGACAGAGATATCCCAGGACGAGCTCTTCATCCTGGACCCAGAGCTGGTCATCAAGGAAACGGTGGGCACCTCCCCAGGGATGCCGGACCTGGTGGATTCCTATGAGGAATGCACGCCCGAGTCTCAGCAGTTTGCCTTTCCCTCCTCGTCCTCGTCTCCTACCTCCTCTCCTGGAACACGGTGAGTGAAATGGACTGGAAAGGGAACTGTGGGCAGGTAGGCAGACAGACACAGACCAGACAGACAGACAGATCCAACCCATAGGCCGACAGAAAAAGACAGACAGAGACACACACAAACACACACACTCACTGCTGCTCACAGGTAGCGCCATGGGCACACACACACTGTGAGCCCATCCTACATGATGTGCTCCCCATCGATAGAAGCGTGTCAGCTCCTGATGCCCCTTAGGCTAGAGGATGCAGGGAAAGAGCTGGGTCACCAAGCGTCTAGACAGGCAAGGCCAGACAGATGCACATTTTCATGTGCTCTTTGAGGATGACACACACACACACACACACACACACACACATACTGACACTCAAGGCCTCTAGGCACTGGCGGCTCCTAATGACTGTGTGTTAGTGAACATTGTAATTACAAGCTTCTATGGTTCTTCTTTATCTTCAAACCTCTCATATCGGTGTTGATATCCCTTTGGTAACCTGGCATGTTGTGCCTGAACAAGTACAGTGGAAATGTATAATAATTGTTTTACAAACTCGTAAACCCACAAAGTCTGTTTTTACTTATATTGTCTATTCATATTTTAGTATGATGAACTGTTAGTTTCCATTTTCTCACAATGTTCCTCTGTGCCCTAAAACCAGTCAGCCCAGACATCAACTTGCATCCCACTTCCTCCCTCCCTCCATCCCTTTTCTCTCTCTCTCTTTCTGTTTCTGTTTGTCTTTTTCTTCCTCTCTGTATTTTTGTCTGTTCATTTCCCTCTTTCGTTGTCCCTCTATTCAATAGTGTCTCTGTGTGTCCTTCAGGGTGAGGGACTCCCAGAGGAAGAGGGTTTCCAGTGACAGCTCAGTGACAGAAGCTCTGGTCCACAGTGGTTCCCAGGCCTCCTCCAAGACCGGCCTCTGCAGGTCAGCCCTCAAAATGCAGCCTCTAGTTTGGATTTATCCACCAAGTGTGAAGCATGAACTTCCTATTAGCAGTGGTGTTTGGGCTTCTGAATTGCTAACAATTTGCAGCACTTCTAATTGACTCTGCTAGTTATGTGGGGCGCAAGTGAACATAAGTCAGTGCTAATAGTAGTTTATATAACCATCACACTTGCTACAGTCTGTGCCATGGGAGACTCCATAGCCGTGTAAAAAATGTCACAGTGCGTGTTCCCTATATCTCATTTGTGCCCTGCTCAATCACTATCATTTTCTGTGTTGCATTTGTCTTGCCTCTGTGTTGTCCCGTCTCTGTTTTAAAGGAGAGGGGCAAAGTTTGTGAATGTTCATCGGTCCAACACAACGTTAGCCAGTTTCAAACCCATGGCTAGGTATGCTTCTCTGTGTGTTGCACTCATTTAGCTTTTCTTTTCTCTGCTGGGTGGGAATGACAGGAAGCCTTTTAACAACAAAAGCTGTAGTTATTTTCATTCTCATGAAGAATGAACACAAATTGTAGTTGATAAATATATTTTTTTGTCTTTACTTCCAGTTCTGAAAGTACTCTCTCAAGCGACCCAGAGAAAGGTAAATATTGTGTTTTCGTTTTCTCCTAACTAGCAGACTACAGTGCATTCATTGTTGAAAATGATATCTAATG
>JAVQJY010198156.1:0-13019 GCA_036025375.1 Retropinna semoni | reverse complement strand
ACCCTGTGGTTTTACCTCATTGGGGTTGAAGCTTATGACCCTGTGGTTTTACCTTACTGGGGTTGAAGCCTATGACCCTGTGGTTTTACCTCATTGGGGTTGAAGCCTATGACCCTGTGGTTTTATCTAGCTGGAGCTGAAGCATATGATCCCATAATTTTACCTTGTTGGGGTTGAAGCCTATGGCAGTGGTTTTACCTTGTTGGGGTTGGAACCGGTGACTCCTATGGGGTTGAGCAGGTCCTCCAGTCCATGGGGGACAGGCCAGAGGTTGAGAGCCATCTTCCCTGCCACCAAGGTGTGTGTGTAGTCAAACAGGTTGACGTTGCCCCACGCCAGCGGACAGTGCTCCTGAGGACACAGGGAAGTCAGGCGAGGCCGGGCAGATGGACATTAATGAGTCCTTTGAGAGAAAGAATCTATGAGTTGAGAGGTCCGCGAGGAATGCACTTGATTCAATTTAGTTTGATTCAATCGAATTCAGTTAGGGTCAATCCGGTACGTCCAACTACGCCTTGTTTTATTGCCATTACAATTAGGTTGGACAGAATCTCACGTCAGGGATTTAGAGGGAATCTTAAACTAAGATGCACTGGGCTGTATAAATAGCAACAAGTTTCCATGGGTACTGACAGCTCCAAAGACAAGACAGTCAGAGAGTAGTGTTTCTTTATCCTAAATGGTCTAAAAATAGTAAGTGAGAGGACAAAAGGATCGTCTGAGCGGGCGTTTATCTTTAATTCAGCGCAGGCATGAAAACCCATCCTCCTCACAACCTTATCCCCTGATCAGGTGAGATTATTCAGCCTGGGTGTCAGTTACAGTCTCCATGCCCGGTTACCTCCACCCACAGCACGACACGTACAAAGCTGGAGGACAGACAATGGAGTGGAACGGGGTTGAGTAAACCAGTCCTCATTCCAGAATGGGTATTTCAGTTCTGTGAGATCCAGTTCGACCACCTCAGGTCGTTGCCACAGGGACTCCTGGTAATTCAACAGGTCTTCAGACTGGCCCGGCTGCCACCAGGTCAAGTCCTGAGCTCCACTCAGTGTCCTGGACTAATGACGACTGGGCTGGAGCCTACTATGGTTTCATTGAAAACACTTAAAGACCTGGGCTGACTCATGAAACTTAAATTAAACGCGTTAAATTAAAGAGTGCTCGGGATCACTGTCGCTCCGAGGCTGCTGCATGGGTTCGTATCTCGGCTCGCTGGACTCCTCTACTGGGGTTTCCTGGCTCCCTAGGCGGGATCGGTGAAAAATGGCGACCAAAAATAAATAAAAAGAGAGTGGGAGAGCGAAAGGAAAAACAAGAAGGGGAAGCAGGTGTGTTTACCTCTTTGGCCCCTTTTCTTCCTTTGACGGAGCAGATGGAAAGACAGAGGCGGGCCGCGCGGGGAACGTCAGGAATGTACATGTCGTAGGTTAGCCACTCGTTCCACCTAGAGAGAGGGAACACAGTGAGAGGTAGGGACAGAGAGAGAGAGAGAGAGAGAGAGAAAGAGAGAGAGAGAGAGAGAGAGAGGGTGACAGAGAGAGTGGGAAAGAGAGAAATAAAGATAGACATAGAGAGAGAGAGACAGACAGATAGAGTGGGAGATAGAGATAGAGAGAGAGAGAGATAAAGATAGACAGAGAGAAACGGAGAGAGAAAGTAGCAAAGAGAGATATAAAGATAGACAAAGAGAGAGAGACAGAAAGAGAGTAGAACAAATGTGATAAAAATAGACAGAGAGAAAGTAGGAAAGAAAGAGAGTGGGAGAGAGAGATCAAGAAAAGTCATAGACAGAGATTGGGAAAGAGAGAATGTGAAGGAAAAAGAAAGAGGGAGACAGCAGTAACAAATAGGAACAACATAAACATTCCTGCAACAACCCTGTCCAGGAACTAGCCCTAGCCCCAACTTCCTATCCCGTGGCAGAACAGAGGGGAGTGGGGATGTATAATACCTGGGGTTGGAACAGGGCACACGCTGGGTGTTGACGTTGTCACACATCTGCTCCCCTCCGTGGTAGATGCCAGTCCGCACGTAGATCTACAGAGAAAACAGCACACACACCTAGCAGTCATACATCTGTCGGACTATTCAATCAGGGGAAAGCCAGCAGAGGGAGACGGACAGAGAGAGAAAGTCAATGTGCGTGTGTGTGAAAAAGAGAGATAGAGAAAGAGAGAAAGACAGATAAAAGAAAGAGAGATACACAAATAGACAGAAAGACAGAAAGTGGCAGACGGAGAGACTTAAAAGAGCCAAGCACCACGACGGAAAGGTAGTACAAAATGAAAATAGAAAAACGGGGCCGAAAACGATACAATGGCGAGCAAGAGGAGGAGGAGGAAGAGGAGGAGGAGGAGGAGGAGGGGGAGGAGGAGGGGGAGGAGGAGGAAGAGAAGGAGGAGGAGGGACGGTGACCTTGTCTATGTCTCGGATGTTGACGTTGACGTAGGTGGCGCAGAGCACGCGTATCCGCAGCGTGCCGTTGATGGTCCACAGGGACTTGGTGGAGGCCTCGCCGTTCATGTAGGGCGTGGCCGTGGAGATGCGTCGGGAGTAGGAGGGCATGGTGAAGGTGTCCAGGGGCAGCTGGGAGTACAGGCTGTCCTTGGCCATTAGCATCAGGTTGGGCATTCTTCCCAGCATGATACAGCTCCGAATGTACTAGGGAGGAAGACATGGGGGACGAGGGGAAGAGAGTTGATAACACAAACTTTTAGCATGAAAAGAATGGAATGGAAATCCAAAGGACAGGACAGGGAAGGAGAAAAAAAAGAAAAAAAGAAAAAAAATTGAAAAAGAAAGAAAGAAAAAAGACAGAAAGACATATAACCAGACAGTAAGACAGAAAGAGACAGTCAGACAGACAAGGGGTTGTTCTCTACCTTGTACTGGCTGAGGGGGTATTTCTCCAGCAGATACTCGTCACAGCCACACACCTTCAGGATGTACTTGCCCTGGTACTCCTGCACGCACATCTTCAGCTGCTCAGGGGACAGCAGCATGCTGCGTGTCTTCTTCCTGATGGCTTCCGCTATCACCTGGGTACACACACACACGGACGCGCGCACAAACACGCACACTGTTATCACCAACGCCTGTATGGGCACAATGGGATATCACCCCACATCACCGAGGAAGAAATGTGATAATGAACCCTGAGAGAATCAACTGGCTGTTAAAAATAGATGTTCACTACAGAAATGTTTGTGGGAGGAGCCCAGTTTATGGGGTTTGTCCCATGTGCACCCCACCTGCTCGGGTACACAGTCGTGGTTGATCTTCAGGGTGTATTTCTGCTTGTCGTTGTTTGGAGAGACTATCACCCATATCACCACAATTATCTGACCTGCAGATGGAGAGTGGAGATGGGTTAGATACGGCAAAACAATGCAGGAAGAGGATTGCCACACACACCGTAGAGGAACAATTATAAGCCATTATGTTTTTTATATGTTTATATATATGCAGTTTTTTTACAGTAAAATCACAGGAATGTTCTATTCATTACACCCGGGTGAAGGAAGCATGTTTCAAGTCAAGTCAAGTGGAGAGATTGATGTCATCAGATTCCGGCGTGTCACACACCTACCTTTATCCAGTTTACTGTAGATGTGTTTGGGCAGCTCCTGAGTGGACTCCACGCTGGGAGGGTAGACATACAAGGCTCGGCTGTGAGGTCCGTTGGCGTCTCGGAGCTCCACGGCGTCCTTGCAGACGTTCAGGATGTTCCTCCTGAAATCCTGGACCTCGGGGTCTTTGACCAGGTCGAACTCACACACTGGCATGCCGATGGCAAAACCTGGCACCAAGACACGGCGCAGACGCAACACGGATGTCATTAATGGTTATTATGTCTGTAACAGCCTACCAGAGGGAGAGACGAACAAAGGGGCAGGTGACGGACAGCTCACCAATTTCTCGGTTCAGTATCTTCTCCTCCCGGTTGCCCACGGGCTCGATGACTTTGAGGAAGGGCTGGAAGAGCCGCAGGTCGCACAGCCTCTTGGTCTCGTCGTAGAACTCCTCGCGCTCGGCGTCCTGGGTGACACTGACGAAGATGTAGGAGGTCTCCTCCTGCAGGAGGTGATGGAGCGGGTACTTCCTGGCCTCCTTGAAGAGCTCGTGCTTCACGGTGATAAGCGTGGCCTCGCGCAGGCATTCCATGGTCAGGATCATGCCGTTGGGCAGCAGGCAGTCCACCAGGATCCTGGGGGGCATCAGGTGGATGCCCCATAGCTCCCCGGAGGACGGCCTGGGAGGCATGTCTCTCCCTGGGCCTCACTCCACCTCGGCTGGCTCAGTAGCTAAGTCCTGTCTTCTGGTGGTGGTCGTGGTGGGGGGGAGGGACCAGGCAGCATTAGCACGATGGGAACAACCTAGTGAGGTAGAACAGAGTTAAATACAACAGCTCAGATAGACACTTTTTAAATACACAGCCTTGAGAAGACAAAGTCAGGTATTCACTCAGACTAGCCTCTATCTTGGTGTGGTGGCTGTACCAATTCCAGCTCCTCTTATTCAGTACCTCTTGGTCCTGGTTTGACAGTATTGGGAGTGTTTACAGAAGTGAGAATTTCATGTGCTGTGTTGAGGCTATTATAACAGTCTCAACATTCTGTCACAATATTCTCACTTCTCCCTAATGACTGGGGCACACTAGAGGATATTCAGTGTTTATTATTGCCTCTTTCCGACACTCCTGTACCGCGCAAGGAACAGCGGTAGAATACTGAGCGGGTCGTTATGTCTGTGGTCTCCAACGGTATTTTTTTTTTTTTTTTACAGTTAAGATTTTAATATCCTCTAGCGTGCACCAGGCATAATGCTCATTGGCAAGGCCTCCGACCAAGCTCATTATTCCTTTCAACACACCCCTGGCCGACCAGCTGGGAAACAAAACACCTGATGATTAAGACCTGTGACACTCTGATGGGAAATACAGCACAATACTAGGAGTATTAGGAACAGTAACATTGGGACCATCACTGACCAGCAGCAGACTCAGCTGCTTAGTGGGATGAGTCATATAGCACTGACTAGAGGTTTCTATCTGAGCCACATGATTAAGCACTAAACACACAAGACGTTTTTAATGTAAATCTATATTGTACTCAGCTCATGTGTGAGTTTGTCTGAAAAGAGAAAGAGAGACAGAGAGAAAGGGTTTGAGAGATAGATAGATAAATTCAATGTGTTTGCCATCACCTCTGGCCTGGTACACTGTCATGTCACAACATTGACAGTTGCAACAACAAAAACTCAGTTGTGCTTTGCCTAATCTGGCCATCAGGATGTGAGGCCAACGAGTTAAAGGAAGCAAACCCAGGATGTGGAGCAAGCAAACCCGGTGTAGTGAAGACTGGCTACTTTGAATTCAGATGGCTGGGAATCAGAGCGGGGGTTCTTAACAATGCAAACTTTGTCTATGTCCCTCCAAGAGTGGAAAGGGTGTCCATATAGCTATGTAAATTAGCCAGTCATCCACGGAAAAAACACACGGTTTTAGGGGATCAATAGGGATGGCGTTTCATAAGGTCATACCTCGCAGAGCTGATGGAGCTTCAGTCTCACACTGCATGAGTCAGATCATCTTCATTGACAGCATTCATGTTTCTGAGTGTTGTTGTCTGCAGTGCTAGCTTGTCAGTGGCAATACCTTAAAGAAAACGAAACAGAGAGGGCTGCAATTTAATACACTAATAGTAGTCATAACCCTTATAAATGGAAATATAAACTGCAGCTGGCCATCTGGAAATGTAGTTATGCATACAGTGTTTAAGGGGTAACGTTACTCCTTTGCTTGTCTGGTTTGCTGTTGGCTTACTTAAATACCCGCATTGGTTTGTTATAATTTCAGTTGGCTAAACAGCTAGACAGATGTATGTCCTTAAATAGCGATATTGCTAGCTAACTGGCTGACTGGTTAAATTTAAATGGCTTGAACTACTTACATTTTTTAATGAACATTACATCTTTAAAACGGTGACAGCGATGTTTTGATGTTGATATTATAATCGAAACGGTAAACGTTGGCTAGACACTAAGTTACAAAACAGAGACCTAGTAGCAAAACAGAGGTAACATCAAGCCGCGGCTGACTGTCTCTAGCTAGCTTAACTGTACTGGCTACTATTGCTAGCTAGTCTACATTAGCCAGTGACAGTGGCTATAGCAGCGCACAAGTACTGCCTGACAGTTTCCTTTAGTCCTTGCCTACTTCTAGGCTAGCTAGCTAGTTTAGCTGCCTATCACTGTGAATTTGAAGAGAAAATTACGAGCCAAGCTTGTTATCTTTTTAATACGATAAATAACATCAGAAAGACATGTTTCAATCAGTCCATGAGAGTTGTTCACCACCAACCTCATTTCTACGGCGCGAGTGCTGTTGTTTCTCCCACGGTCCAGTCCTAGACACTCCAGTTGCGGCTTGTTTCTACTCATGACTTTCTATTCTCTCCATTTAATAGCGGTATCACTGTTTGACCAGTTTTCCCTTGCTTCTGTTGTGAAGCCCACGCCAATAGAACTAACTACTTATCAATATCTCCCTAAGTTTTATTGGGCGCTACTGGAGTAATTTCCGCGACATATTAACACAGTCACTGCGATGCAATATTGTAGCCCTTCCCTAGTTTGGCAGTGTTGATCTTCTGTCACTAATCCCACTATTGATTGATCACACGCCTCCTCTTCACACACCCAAGCGTATCTACTCGCATTCAGTTACTGTGCAGTTTTCAGGAACTAACCTCGCATAAACTAGTACTGTAGCCTACATTAAATGTTTACAGATTATGGCATGCATAATGTTTAAAATACTAGTATAAAATGTGCTGTGATTATTAAGTTTCACTTACATGTGCATCAATTGATTGCAGGCATTTGACCACACATTAAACTGAATACTTTTTTTCTGCAGTATAGTTATTTAAAATATTAATAATGAATACAGTTTTTTTAAAATACATTGACTGCATATTCAGTGTATGTCAGGTTACTTTGTTATTAAGTTATTACGTTCCTAAATCAGTTCTTTCACGTTTTTGAATGTTTTGCTTGTTTTCCTTTTTCAATAATTTACTTAAAAACCCTTATCAGACGTTTGCCGCTGGCGGTGCCAGTCTCGCCTTTCCGTGTGTAGATTGAACATTCCCTGATGGCTAGTCCACTAGCTACTGTATCTGAAATGGACTGCACCATCAAGAAAAGGATGGCATCGTTAAATGATTAACATTTGTAAAGATAAGCTCTATATAATATCACACTATGCTTAATATCTGTCCCAGAAATGTTAACTTTATTACATTCTCATAGCAGTTATAGTCTTTTTGCTGTAAGATACTCCTCTCTTCTCGTCGATCTTCGACCCTCCCCGGTGAAACGAGCTGGGTCTGCACGTATGGTTCAGAGCTGGCTTGAAGTTGGCAGAGGGATGCGAATGCGATGATGGCGTTACATGTGAAGAACAGAGATGCTTATTATCCAAGCAGAGATTGCTGCAGGAATTTCAGTTCACAGCATTTAAACTATGGTGATAACAGCCATTATTTTGGACGGTTGGCACTGGCAGGTAAGAAAATGTATAAATGCGTCGCTTTCACTAGGCTGTCGGCGAGACTGAGATAGGATGACTGAATGCAGTGAAATAATGCTGATTAAACACCTTACCAATCCTAGGCTGTAGCCTTCAAAATACAAATATCAGTCTTTTCTGCAAACATTAAATTTTGTTTTGCTCTTAAACTATTAAAACGGACAAAACAGACCCCTTTAGGTTGTGACCCTTTTATGCTCACTCAAAATGTCCCATAGTTACAAGTTAATAGAAGTTAACTCGATGTAAATTTACGACAATTAATGTGGTCGGTAATGACTTCACTTCCTTGCAGGTGCATCAGTAGTAGATGCAACCGAAACAAGCCGCAGTCAGATCCTCATCCTAGTGATGGGTTACTTCATAATCATAATCCCTCTGAACTCATATGACTGTTTTTTTTCGAATCATTTACATGTTTTATATATTTAACATATGTTTAAACTTATTTTTGAGATGGTATAACAGCATGATATTTCTACGTTCCATTTTCAAGCCTCAATTCACCTGGTTGATCTGCAGACCAGAATGCTCACACATTCTAAGAGTCTAAGCACCTGACACCAAATAATTGCTTGAAGCTGAATCCTTCTCAAGAAACTAACCATCATAGCCGCCACTCTGCCACTTGAAGGCTTGGAGAATTGAACTGCCCTATGCGGTAATAGGCTACATGGAAATGTTCTCGTCAGGATCTTATCCATCAGCCTTCTTTCAGTCAAAGACTAGTCATGCAGATTAAGTCATTGCTTCAAGAATGTGCTCAGCCCTCCATTATTGATGTCAGAGCTACAGTATCAGTGGGCAACAGTAAGAACAAGCAGTCTATTTAAGAACTGCACTGTAGTTTACCTTACCATGTGGGATTACTGTACTGTTTCCTGACGGTAAGCCTCCCCTATAAAAACAGACACAAGTTGCCACCACCCACCACACACACACACACACACACAAACACAACAAGAAAGACTCACAATAAAGGAGTGCACACACACACACACACACAAACATTCATACACACCTAGATTTACACTCAAACAGTACATTCCCCTACTCTTTTTCACCCAGCTAAGCTAAAGCCAACATCAATATCCCCTATGTTGGCTGAGTAGTGCAGTCCTTTCCGCTCCTGGCCTGTTTGGAGTTTGAAATCCCAGTTGGGTGTCTCTGGAGTAAAGCACCACCTGCCCAGAATGGGGATGCAGGACTGTGACTCCGACCTTGAGCTATCTATGTAGCTATGTACCTATTTTAGGGAGCAGGCTCCTGCCATGTTCTCTATTGAACATAGGATTCAGTATCTTTCTTTACCCCTTCACGTTTGGATACAGGTCAAGCAGTCATTCTGTTTATGTACATTGTAGACTTATATACTTTTTACAGCAATAAAGGAAACAGGGTCATATTAAAGACTTCTATTTAGATTCATATTTCTATTATGCTGTAGAATGTTGTGGTTAACAGAAAAGTGCTTGTAGCATTGATGCAGGAAAACCTTATGGTTCTGTCTAGTGTTGCTCGAGTTCTACACCTCTCATCAGGACTTGTGGGAAAGTTCCTTTCATGTCTGGCATTCCGTCGACTTGGTGTCACTGCCACTGCGTCGGAAGCGATGGCATCCCTCGCCGTTATTTCTGGTCTATGAATCACTGTTGTTGGGCTCCGCAGTCTGAGTCGATACAGCGGAAAACTTCCGGTATGCACGGGCACAGCTGCTGCTGACTGTAACCCCCCACCCCCCACCTCCCCACCTCACTCACACACACGCGCACTTGCACACGCACACACACACCACACACACATATATAAAAAGAGTGGGCAGAATATGCCCAGCCAAGCAGGCATATCCTGGTCTAGTTGAATCAGTCACAGATCCAGCTCTCTGCAGAGAGCGTCCGCAGTGTCACAGTCAGAAAGGAACGGAGCTGTGGTGCTGTATCGCTTTCTGCTTGAGTGCAGGGAAAGCCTGGATGGGCCTCATCTCCACAATCACCACTGGACTGTGAACTAAACTACCCCAGGACTTGTTAGTGTCTTCTCTCCTCCATGCTCAGTCCACCGCAGGCCCGTGGCTAGAAGGCTGCCTTGTGCTAATGCTACTAACAAGCAACTTTTGTTCACGCTGTTGAACACGCACTGACATTCCAGTTGAGAATGCTGCCTCCAAATGATGTTGTTGTAGATTGACTGTGAACCAATTTAACTATTTAAAGTGTTGTCCAGTCATGTCATTTGCTGAGTGTGTGCATCACTTCACTTTTCCAATGTCCGAATAAAACGTTTTGTAGAAGTGAGCTACAGTATGCAGACTTTTTTCAGTTCTTCATTGGCCCAGCATCTGTCTTATATTGGATATGCACTTTTACATGACATTTTGTATTGTGTGAGCTAGCCTATGTTATTGTGACTGTTGTTTTTCACTTAGGGCCGGAGTCTATGCTGAAGCCTCCTCTGGGTCTTTTTGGCCCCCAGCCGCAGCCCTTCCAGCCCATTGGTCCCACTCACACCCTGGGACCCCCGCCTGTGGTAGTGGACCCGGACCCCCTCCGCTTCTCCCTCCCCAGTCCACTAACAGCCACAGCCCTCCCTCCCCATCCCCACCTACTACAAAGGGCCACTGCCCCACTCCTAGCCCCTGCCCCCAACCCCTGCTCTGGCCCTTGTCCATGTCCATGTTCTGGTCCTCTTCCTGGTCCTCTTCCTGGTCCTCTTCCTGGTCCTGGTCCTGGTCTTGTACTTGGTCCTGGCCCTGGTCTTGTCCCTGGTTCTGGTCCTGGTCCTCTACCTCCCCAGGCAGCCCCGACCGGCATCCAACCCCAGGATGATGACCCTCTCTTGGGGGTGGAAGAGTCAGATGCCACCCTGGAAGAGCTGTGTAAACCTCTCTACTGCAAACTGTGTAACGTCACACTGAACTCTGCCCAGCAGGCACAGGCCCACTATCAGGTAGGAGACAACAACGACATACAACACACACAATATGAAAAGGTTACTTTGTGCCATCAGAGTGGAAACCAAACCACCTCTGCTACTGAGCCTTGTGCCATGTGCCCTTGCAGGGTAAAAACCATAGCAAGAAGCTGAGGAACTTCTACGCAGGAAGCCAGCAGCCTCCACCAATCAGAATACCTGAGACCACAGAGCCAGTTACCCAGCAACCCCTCACCACCTCCTCAACAGAGAGTGCTCCGTCTAAACAGGTTAGGGTGGACACAACTCCGTTGTACAATAGGACACCATTCAATACATAAAGTATGCAGTAAGACAGAGCAATTTTCAAGGAAAGATGCCATTCTGAAAAGCAGTTCTCATATAAACCAAAAAAAGACCATACCATATACATTTACGTTAACATACCTTGTCTCTCCTTCTCTATCTCTCTCTCTATGTCTGTCTTCTCTCCATTTCTCTCTCTATGTCTCTTTCTCTTCATCTCTCTCCATCTCCCTTACCATCTCTCTCACCATCTCTCTCTCCTTTCTTTCCACATCTCATACCATCTCTCCATCTCTCTGTCCCTATCTCTCACTATCTCTCTCCTTTGTCTCCCTCTTAATTTACCTCTGCATCTCCCTCTCTATCTCTCTCACCATCTCCCTCTCTCTCCCTCCCTGTCTGCCCAGCCGGTGCCACTGTCCTTCAAGGGTGCCAGTCGGGTGATCCTGGCCACGGAGAACGACTACTGTAAGCTGTGCGACGCTTCATTCAGTTCCCCTGCCGTGGCGCAGGCCCACTACCAGGGAAAGAACCATGCCAAGAGGCTGAGGCTGGCTGAGGCCCAGCAGAGCTGCAGTGCTCCGTGAGTCTGGTGGTGTCACCTCAAACGTCTTCCCCCACCCACCCATGCCCAGCGGCACAAACAACCGCTGAACACAGCCGCACAAACACAAGCAGGTTGCACAAACACAACCAGACACGCAAACACAATCAGCCGCACAAACACAATCAGTTGCACAAACATAAGCAGACAAACTAACACAACCAGACACACAAACACAAACAGCCGCACAAACACAATCAGCCGCACAAACAAAATCAGCTGCACAAACACAATCAACCGCACAAACACAATCAGCCGCACACACACAAATAGACACACAAACACAATCAGCTGCACAAACACAATTAGCCGCACAAACACAATCAGACACACAAACACTATCAGCCGCACAAACACAACCAACAGCCCAAACACTATCAGCTGCGCAAACACAATCAGCCGCACAACCACAGATAGCCACACAAACACAATCAGCCGCACTAACACAATCATCCGCACAAACACAATCAGACACAAACACTATCAGCTGCACAATCAGCTACACAAACACAGTCAGCCACACAAACACAATCTACCACGCACACACATACACAACCAGACCACATAGACACTTGGTTGAAGAATAGAATCTGCAACAATACAAAAGCGGTTTGAGTCTGTAGTAACTGAACTGGTCCGCGTTTCAGAGACCAGTCAGAGCTGACCCAGCGGCGCCAGAGGAAAGAAGGGAGCGAGTACCGCCTGATCAAAAACCGAAGGACCCCACAGGTTCCCGCAGCAATGCCAGGTAAAAAAAACAAAACAAGATATGTCAACTAGTAACACATCTAAGTATGACCTAACAAAATAAATGAATATACCATGAAATAGTGGAAAGTCAGGGCTTGAGCTTTGAGAAAAGTCATCCTTGTTTCATTCAGCTGTATTTTGAAAGATGACATGAATTCAGGCATTGTTGTTGGGTACACTGTTGAGTACACTCCTGTGGTGAAAGTTCTGGAATGTGTTTGGCTGATATCATATATCTGAAGGCATAAAATATGACTATCACATGTTGTTATCAGCCCATCTAGCCAGTCAGTAAAACTTCCAGTCAGCCAGTCTGCCCTCTAGCAAGAAAGGAAGCCAGTGTGTCATCCACGTGTCCTATCATTCACCAGTCAGTCAGCCAGTCCTCTCATCTGTCGAGGCAGCCAGAGCCAACCAGTCTGTCAGGGGTGATTGTGTTGACTGGCTGGGGGGTAGCAGCAGTGAGCCCTCCTCTGTCATCCCCTGTCCCTGTGGTCACTCTGCCTATCACAGTCGCCTCCGCTTCTAACCTATCACTGTTTC
This sequence comes from Retropinna semoni, assembly GCA_036025375.1. Taxonomy (NCBI): domain Eukaryota; kingdom Metazoa; phylum Chordata; class Actinopteri; order Osmeriformes; family Retropinnidae; genus Retropinna; species Retropinna semoni. The sequence continues at coordinate 309 of JAVQJY010198156.1, read as the reverse complement.
TACCCTGCCCCAATATTACCTCCATTTATAACCTGCCCCAATATTACCTCCATTTATAACCTGCCCCATTTATAACCTGCCCCCTCCTCTAATCTACCTCAACATAGACTACACCACTGATCTGCCTCAACACAGCATCCACCTCTAACCTGCCTCAACACATCTCTACCTTGAACCTGCCTCAACACAGCCTACGCCATGAATCTCCCTCAACACAGCCCATACCTCTAACCTGCCTCAACACATCTCCACCTCGAACATGCCTCAACACAGCCTACACCATGAATCTCCCTCAACACAGTCCATACC
>JAVQJY010198065.1:0-12455 GCA_036025375.1 Retropinna semoni | reverse complement strand
ATCATTGATGGCGAGAGATTGTGTGAGATTTATTGTGTGTGTGTGTGTGTGTGTGTGTGTGTGTGTGTGTGTGTGTGTGTGTGTGTGTGTGTGTGTGTGTGTGTGTGTGTGTGTGTGTGTGTGTTTGCACGTGTCTGGGAGAGAGAAACAATGTGTGAGTGTGTGTGTGTGTGTGTGTGTGTGTTTGCACGTGTGTGGGAGAGAGAAACAATGTGTGAGTGTGTGCATAGCTCTGTGGGTACCAAGGCCCCGGGGGGTTCTGCGATATGAAGAGGTGGAGGGGTATGTGGGGGAGATGGGGGGGGGGGTGGGGGGGGTTGCGGGTGGAGAACGCTCACCACAGTAGAATATGGGGTGATCCAAGCAGATCCCTCACCCTTCTCTGTCTGTCTGTTTGATTGCCTGCTTTCAGCCTTCTGGAAGCTTCCATCCCTCACATGCAATCAGTCGTTCAGTCACTCATTCAGCCTGGTGCACAAGTTTGTGTATGTTAGAATTGTGTGAGAGTGCGTGAGTGCGTGAGTGCACCTGTGTGTGTGTGTGTGTGTGTGTGCGTGTGTGTGCGTGCGTGTGTGTGTATGAGTGAGAGAGAGAGGAGAGAGAGCAAGAAAGTGGGAAAGGGGCCTCTTCGTCAAGCAAGGGAAGGCATAAAACCGAGACGTCAATCAACAAGAACGTCTCCTCATCTGAGGATGTCATTTCCTGTCCGACGGCCACCTCAATACCCCCATTGATCTACGGCCTCCATAAAATGGCTGACACCAGATGCTGCCGAGGGAGTACCTCACCTCGGACTCTGCCAAAATATTTTATAGCCTGTGCCACACGTCTGACGTTGCACGCTGGGATGGCGGACCCCTGCGCTAGTGCTCGCTGGTCCGCAGTGGAACATGATGACATCATCTGCCATTCCGCACTTTTAATACACACCTGTTAATACATAGGACTGCTTGTTGAACCTCGAGCCCCCCACCCCCACCCCATGCCCCAGCATCTATAAGGATACCCCTCACCCCACCTCCCACCCCACCCCTCCAGTCCCCCGGCCTTTCATCCCACCCCCGGCCTCCCACTCCCACCCCACCGGTAACCCGGCCTCCTATCCCACCCCCCCGGCCCCCCACTCCCATCCCACCGGCCCCCTATCCCACCCCCCAGCCCTGACTCTCAGGACGTCGGCCCAACCCTGGGTGACTGCGCCTCCTTGTCAGACGGTCCCGGTGGACACTACGTTTTCCTGGCCACCGGCCAAGTGTGATGCGCCGGCCGGCCCACAGGGACCGCGGACTCCATGGCAGGGTCCGGATGGGAACCCAGCCCATCGCCACACACTCAGAAATGGGGACACGGAGACGAGGAGCCTCGCTGGGAGACTCGGAGTGAATGTGATGTTAAGAACTCAAGTAGATCGGGATATGGTTGTGATGCACTGAGGGCTTCACAAATGCAATGCAGAGTATGCCGCAAACACATGCTCACAAATGCACACACACACACACAAGCTCCCCAGCAAGCCCCTCCCACTCTGACCTCTCTGACTCCCCATTGGAAGAGAGCGCAGTCTCATGGCCTCTGGTTGGCTGCGGTGGCTGACATAAAACAGGTGCTGCTTTAGCTAACTAAGAAAAGAATAATGAGGTAGTTCAGCCATTTCACACACACACACACACACACGCACACACACGCAGCAATGCCAGAAACATCTGACATACCTCCGCCAGGTCTATAAATCACAGTTTAGCTAATCTGGAGTCTAGACTACCGGCCATTTCCCCATCTGAACTTCACATGTAAATCCCCGAGCTTGTTACATCCTTCATGTTATAATGGACGCGGTGTTCCAATGGAACAGTGAAAGATAGAGGGTAAACACCACAATCGTACAACTCCAATCATCAAAAAAACCCAAGCGGAAAATCTACATTCCTCACCCCTCCCCTGACCCCCAAATTCTGGACCAGTGAAATGTTTAGTCTCTCTGGCAGCACCACCAGAGGGGTGCACCTGTAACAGCCACGGCAGGGCGAGGAACGGGGGCTGCTAAGAACACGCCACATAAAAGCGAGCGCTGGGAGCGGGAAAGGGAGAGGCAGGGGGGGGGGGGGTTGAGTTATGGCCTGCGACGCGGCACACCGGCCGGGGACCGATGGGTTAGCGAGGGAGTGGCGGTGGGCTGGCGGCGACGCAGGTGGCGCTTTCCCCTCACCGCAGCCCCTTCACCGCCCAACGCCTTCCACACATACCATTCTTTTTCTCATTTTCTTTCTCTGTCTTCTTTTACAGGCAGCCGTTCGATCCGGGGGCAGCAGGTTTAACGGCCCGGCCCACTGGGAGCTCCGGCGCGAACCGTGTGAAGCTGGCGGCGGCCGCGCGATGTCTCTCGTTAATGCTAAGTGGAACCTGACGGCGCTCCACTGCACTGGGAGTGAAGGTTCATTTCACGGGGTTTGGGCCGTTCTGGAGCCCGCGGTGGTTTAACGGTACCTACGGTCATAGGCTGGTTTCGGAGAGGCCGTTTGTCTACACCTCCAGCTCGGCACCGCGTTTGGTAATGATCTATGGAGGGGTGGGGTTCCCCTGAATGATAAGCATTCCTAACTGCCCTCAAATGGACATTCAGAGCGTTGGCTTTGTCTCTGGGACTTTCATGTCGACGAGATGTTTGTGTAAGGGCCTGGATGAGCCGACGCTGGGTGAATGGGAGCTAGCTTACTGGTTAACGGAGGGCAACGCTCACTTTCAGTTACATATTAGCCACGGCGATGCCGCTACACAATGACTGGAGTCCTCGGCAGGAGGAATGGAGGGGGTAGGGAGAGGCCGGGGGTGAGGCTGGGGGGTGGGCAGTGTCAGTATCTTCTTCCTTCACCAGCCCTACGTCCTTATCCCCCTGTCAATCATCCCGAGACTACAGACCAGAGGCAGATAAGCCCCTCCCCTTCCAGTGGACGAGACGACCCAAGATTCTGCAGAACACAGCTATGGACATGACGTCGATGGTGGCCAGAGGTATTAGGCCACGTTATTTTTCTTCAAAAGCCCAAGACTTAACCACCATGCAGCCTAAGGCTACATACTGGTCTTTCAGACAGACAGACAGACAGACAGTCTGGAAGTCAGACTGACTGACAGGCAGACAGGAAGCCGTTGAGAGCACACAGAGGTCAAGTATGAGACAGGTGGCCCAGAGACGATGTGGGCTTGCCTCCAAACCTCGCACGACGTCAACAACAGCACGATAACCATCTGAGGGGCGGGGCCAGGGCTGAGACAAACACACCACTGTCCAGGACACACATTTCCAGCCTGTCAAGGTGTCGGAAGCCAGGCTGTAATTAAACCCGAGGTTGAGGTGGAGCAGAAGTGATGGGCCAAGACAACACACCCACACACACACACACACACACACACACACACACACCCTAAGAACCTCAGGTATGATCAGAATGGGACACACAAATAGCATCTGTGTGTTTTTGTTTGATTTGGATGAGTGTGTGTGTGTGTGTGTGTGTGTGTCTCGTCAGATGTTTGTGCCCGTTTTTCCCCTGAGATGTGACAACAGTGTTCCTCCTGACTGTGTCACCATGTCCAGCAGAATATTCATCACTAGAGACACCATTCTGCTCACTCTCTCTCACACACACACACACACGCACATGCACACTCACACACACGCGCACGCACACACACACAAGCACTCGTTTGGAAGCTGTGGGCAGCGGTACACCTTACTCCGATGGTTTACTGCTGTGGTTACACACTTACACGGTGCTGCCATGGCAACATATGGACAGCGGCCATCTTGGTAGGGAGCTTAGAGGTCAACTGACACAGTGAGCGCGAGAACGAACACGCACGCACGCACGCACGCACGCACGCACGCACGCACGCACGCACACACACACACACACAGCAGGTGGTTGGTACTCACCAGTAGGCAGGCTCCTGGAGCAGCTTGGCATAGACAGCTGTGCTGAAGGATGGGATGATGGGAGTTAGAGTCAGGAAGCTGCCGTCGCTCTCCTGACAGGTCAGCCCAGCCTGGAACCCAAATACCTGGAGAGGAGAGGACAGAAGAGAGGAGAAGAAAAGGGAGAGGAGAGGAGCGGAGTTAGCAAATCTTTTTTGCAAAGAGATTTTTCTCTCTCTCTTTCTCTTTCATTGCCATCTAAACCCTGAGCCTCCTTTAGTAACACTAATAACCGTAGATATCTGGTGCAGATAACCACAGATAGTCGGTGAGAGACCGGAACATACAGGAGTTCATCCTGACAACAGAGCGGAACCGTGACTGGCCAGGTCCAAGAGGCCTGGAGGGCTGGATTCCTGCCTCCTTTTGGCTGGGGGCTGACCCCGAGGTGACCCCGGGGGGTTCCATCCTTCAGGGAGCCTGGAAAACATCTCAGCCTTGAGACAACAGATGGGACGGGACAGAACTGGCCAGGACCAGACAAAACATGACAGGACCCACCTTCATGGAAGCCCTGGCTGGCATCACACCACCATCCCCCCCCCCACCGTTTTTGCACTCAACAGTGTGTGTGGACTGAGATAGAGGGCACAAGTCGTCAACCCAGCAGATTCAGGGAGTGTTTCAGGAACTAAAACGAATACGCAAGAAACACAATGAGGCACCATGAAAGACATGAACAGGTCGGCAACAGCGGGCTCAGCGGCCGCGGCGTGTGCAATGTTGCCACTGGCAGAGATCGGAACCTGTTCCGGAATTCTAAAGACGCGTGTTCATGTCTGCGACGACGCTGTCCCCGCAGTGTCAACACGGGCAGAGGCGTGTGTACGCGCATCACCTCTCTCTCACCCTGCCAAACGAACATTGTCCCGTCAAGACCTCGCTAAACCGGCCGGCAGCAAGACAGACAACCAGAATGCTTAGAATGCGGATGCTCGTTTCCGGGGCGACGTCTATTTTAAGGTTGCAGACTTGAAGAATTAGTTTGTGCCACTTGTAATAATAAAAAGTTTTTAAAAAACAGCTCTGTTATCATGTTCTAGATGATTTCACCATATCTGTTTTAGCAGCACTCTCCTTTGAGGTAATGACTCACTAAGTAGGCTTATCAGTTGGGATGGCCAGAGCTGGGTTGTTAATGGGGGCAGGGAGAGGCAGGGAGAACCAGGGAGAGGCAGTGAGAACCAGGGAGAGGCAGGGAGAACCAGGGAGAGGCAGGGGGAGGCAGGGGGAGGCAGGGTCTGGGCTCTGTGTTATGAGTTGTAAAAGAGCAGTTAATCTGGGTCATCCAAGGCCGAGGGTAGAAGTGTGGTTGTGGTTTACTTAGGGTCGGGTCGCCCTTTTCACCTTGGGTGGAGAAAGCTCTGTGACCCTGAAATACTGGTGTGTGCATGCGTGTGTGTGTGTGTCTGACCGTGGACAATGGAGATAAGAGGTACGTGTGTCCAGCCTTTTGACATGTGCTGGTCTGGGCTGAATACACACACACTCACACACACACTCACACACTCACACACTCACACACTCACACACTCACACACTCACACACTCACACACACACACACACACACACACACACACACACACACACACACACACACACACACACACACGGCCTCACCTTGAGGTAGCAGTGTGCGTAACAGTGGTGCAGCAGGTTATCAGACGGCTGGCTGAGGCTGCTGACGGTACCGACCAGCTCCGGACCGTACATGGGCACCGAGTGCTCCACGTTGACCCGGTCCACCTGGAACCGGAGTGCTGGTAACGGCCTTACTGGCTGGAACGCCGGCACGCCGATCGGTACTGGGCCTTGTGGCGTCTGGAGGGAGAGATTGAGAAAATGAAGGAGGAAGAAAGAGAGAAAAGAAGGGAGAGAGATATAGGGAGGAGATATGATCAAGCTATCATAGATTGAAAGATCCAAAGTGAACAAGCTGATCCTAGATATGTAATTGAAGTGCAGGTAATGTGGTTGAGGTGGGTCAGGGTTCAAAGGTCAGGGGTCAGATTTCCCTCCAGTACCTTGTGTCTCAGGATGACAGGCATTAGCGTGTGCAGCAGATTGAACTCCGCCATGGAGAGGGTGACGGTGACCTTGAGCAGAGTGAGACACGTCACCCTGGAGGGGATGAACTCCTCCAACCTGGCAACCTCCTCCTGGCTAGGCAGCCCGCGGCTCTCCTCCACCACATCTGCAATAACAACAGCAGTTGTTCTTCAGTTCAACAAGAAGAGACACACACACATACACTCACACTGAGCTGTCAGAGCCCTAAACTAAGAAATTCCCTGTTATATTTCACAGTTTTCACTCTACTTCCTACTGTTTTTGATTAAGTTTGTTCTGAGACAACATAAAACATCAGAAACGCAAACAAACTGGAAGTCATTTGCTAGATGTACAACATGAATCAAAATAAGGCAATATCCTATAAGAGCCACTCCTCAGCCTCCAGAGACCCAGGGAAGAACAGCCTCCAGAGACCCAGGGAAGAACAGCCTCCAATTTCCTCAGCCTCCAGAGGCCCAGGGGAGAACAGCCTCCAGTCTTCTCAGCCTCCAGAGGCCTAGGGGAGTGGAGACCCTCTAGAGGCCCAGGGGAGAACAGCCTCCAGTCTCCTCAGCCTCCAGAGGCCCAGGGGAGGAAAGGGCAGTATGGGATAAATGAATTTATGAGGACAAAAGAGAGGAAAGAAACACATTTCAACACACACGAAATGCTCACACATACACACACACTCTATTGTCACACCCAATCCTGGAACGCCATAATATCTGTCACCGAGATCACAAACCACCTCTCGTCAACCCCAACCCCCCAGCCGGTCACAAGATGCTTCTCCCATGGTGCATCTCTGTTCCCCCCCACCCCCAGACCTCCAGACAGAGACCAGGTTGACAGAAGAACAGGAAAAGAGGCCTGTGCTGACGGAAGGACCTAATTGGACGATTTAATGCAGATGCTGAAATAATTGAAAGCAACGGATGTTATGGTTTCGCAAAAAGCCAGGAATATTTCTTCATGCACTACACGCACACACACACCCACACCCACACCCACACCCACACACACACCTTTTACAACATCCCAAGGATGAGCTCAGCAGCAGCCACACTCAGCCAACTGATAACTAACATGTCTGCCTTCACCTCCCACACTGGGTTATACAGCTCACCTTGGAGGACATAAATCACTCAGGAGAGCCATGAGGAGAGGGGGCGGGGAAGGAAAGGAAAGAAAGGAGGAGAGGAGAGGAGAGGAGAGGAGAGGAGAGGAGAGGAGAGGAGAGGAAAGGGGAAAGAAAGCAAAGAAAAAAAATGAGGAGAGGAGAGGAGCGGAGCGGAGGGGAGAAGAGTAGAGAAGAGAAGAGAGGAGAGGAGAGGAGAGGAGGGGAGGGGAGAGGAGAAGAGAGGAGAATCCTCTCTAACCTGGTTGTGGTTTGCTGTAGGGCTCATATTCGTGGTCCATGGCACAGGTGACCATCTTGAGGATGCGATGGACAGCGCTACTATGGAGACGGACGTCCAGAGGGCCTACCACCATCCTCTTCACGGATGTCTCCTGGACCGGGGGGGGGACCTCCTCCTTCCCCAGCGCAGAGAAGTCCTGAGGACCTACACACACTGTAGGGCATGGGGGACACCAGCCACACACACACACACCACACACCACACACCACACACCACACACCACACACACACACACACACACATACACATACACATACACATACACACACACACACACACACACACACACATATACGTATACCAGATACTCTTTCCTGACCCCAAGTCCTGGGCCCTGCCCTTTAGAGGCCTAATAGAGCCAGCCTTGACCCCATACACACTAACAACACATTAAACTGTTTGTGTGTGTATGTGAGTTTTGACTAATCTAGAGTTTCAAGTAAGTGTCCCACGACCAGAACAGGCTTGTGTGCATGTGTGTGTGTGGGTGTTTTATCACTGTGGCACATTGGCCAGTCAAACTGCCCAGGCTGAAACCTGCAGAGAAAAGGACAAAGTTCCAACTCAACACAGACCGCTGGTCCTCTTATAGAAAAGACAGAGACACAGGTGCAGTCCTCCCCACGGCAGCTAGAGATAGCTATCAGCTAGAAACGGGTAACTTAAACCTTCTCACTCACCAACCTCCTTTCTTCTCTCACTCTCTATTCATCCCTTTCTCCCTGTGAACTTCTTCCCTGCGGCCAGTTCTGCGCTGAGACCATCCCGGCGGACACAGACGTTCTCATGACCAACCCCATGATGTTGGGGAGGACGCCGGCTGTCTGCGCCAAGTCCTCATGACCTGGGTGGTGTTGTTAGGCTACCTTTGTTTCTGTTAGGTTTGTTTTTCTTGGTATGTCTGGCTGGTTGTGTGTGTATTTAGCACATGTGGTTGCTTATGATGGGTTTCATCAGTGAAAAAAGGTTTGCCTGGTCTTCAGTTTTTGTTTTTGATATTTTAGTCCATATTTTATAAATATGAATTAAAAAACACTGTGCCTTATAAATTATATTGTCGTTGAGCCACCCTGAACGCATGTTCATGTCTTCATTGATTATAATCTCAGTGTTTGTTCAATAACTCCCCAAATGTAATACAATGCACACCCACGAATAAATAATCGTTACTAATGGCTATAATAAGCCCCTGCGATTACTCTTTGCGCTCTCACGGCTCGAGTCGATATCTCCGCCGACCGCAAGCAATTATTTAATTTCAACCGCGTGGCAGAATGGATTGGGGGCGAGAGAGGGAGACGTGTGGGGAACAGGCCAGTCTTAACACAGTTTTTGTTATGTTAGTCAGCTCCTCCACTGACACCGTGGGCCGTGTGTCAGCTTCTTGATTTCCAGAAAAGGAACAGAAAATGGTTGCCCCTCCAACCGCTCTCTGCATTTAGTTATAAGTATACACGCTTTCCAAAGAGGGCCACCTGGGAAATTTGGACACTGGAGAGGAACCGTACGTGAATCGATTGTTATTGTAGCCTTTCAGATCTGATAAAACCACATGGAACCTGACAGAAATTGTTGCTTTGAGGTAGAACTCTGTCCAGGCTGTGATTTGGATCCCAGAAGGGCTTGTTCTGTGATTAAAATAGTTCTCCCATACAGAAACGCATGGTTCTACAGAACATTAGCCCAGTCTGAAGCAAATGAGGCCGTCGCTCAGAGTTAAGTAAGCAGTGTAGACAGAACAGAGGCTGTATTTACAACCTGCATTAATTAGGCCGGTATTACCGCGGCAGCAACTACCGTGACGCTGTAATAACTGCTGTGCCTCGCGGGGCAAGAACGCCAAGGAGCACTTAAGGAGAGAGTCACGCCTGGATTTACAGCTGCGGAAGTGGGAAATATAGAGCCCTCCGCCAATTAAATACATGTAGGCTGTTTCTCTAATTACCACTCACATTCTCCAGGTTTAAACTGCAGTTTTTGACCACCGAACCAAAAGAGTAGTCCTTCTACAAGCCAAATAGGACAGAGAAAGGTGGGTTTTGTCAAGGGGGGTTGGGAAATCATTTGTGCAGAGGAGCAGAGGAGACTGTCACCAGCTCTAGAGAGACTTCCCCTCCAGAGGTGGATGTTGAGTCTCAGGAGGTCAGCCACACAGAATGACTAACTGAGATACAGGGAATTCAAGGAAAGGACACGTTCGTACCCTGAAATTACTTATTCAAATTCAACCACTGTCCGTCATTACTGATGTCGTCTGAGTCTTCTTTCAACCCAGTTTCACCTTTAATTGATGACATTTGAAAGACATTTGGTACTGATACGCTGGTGATGACAATGGAACCGTTCATTTCTTATTTTCAACCTGTTATCTTTAACCTTTTATCTATAACACTCTTGGTCACGAACAGTCTGTACGCATGCACACACACACACACACACACACACACACACACACACACACACACACACACACACAATGACAGTCACGAAACAAACCAATTCTAAAACACACACTAACCTTGTGACATACACTAACTCTCTCACACACACTCTGTTACCTGCTCCAGTCAGAGATGGGTATTCTGTGGCGCCATAGCTTGACACAGTCAACCCCAATCTTATCTGCTTGGCTGCATGAAATCCTGTTTGTTTTAGATAGCGTCTGTGAATACATCACACTGCTAGAAGAATTTAGCTGGCTCCGAACGACTCCACCCCTCCTTCAAGTAGCGCTACATTAGAACACAAATTCAGCGTACCCTAAGGGGTTATTGAGATCAAAGACAGAATGGTTAAAAGATGTTCTAGCAACAATGGCAGAGGGGCTCATTGTCGAAAAGGTCAGGGGTGAGTCTACCAAGGCTATCCTTGTATCCTCTGCTCCCCATGAGATACGACCGGGTATGTCAAAACTAAAAGCTTTAAAGGCAGAGGTGGAGGGTAAGGGTCAGAGGAGTCTCATTCGTGTACCGTCATGTTGGTAACAGCACACCAGGCGTGTTTCCATTACAGATGGAAGATAGAAGACTTGGAGGAGAAGTCATCTGAGTCTTTGGAGCCAAATCCGGAGTAAATGTTGACCAAGTGCAGGGATAGATGTACTCTCTTCCTCCCTGCTCCTCCTCTCCCTCTGCTCACCTCCTCATCCTCCTCTCCAGTTACCTTGCCAGGTGTTGGGGTTGGCTCCCTCACCTGAGCTCCACACCTGCCTGACACTGAGATCAGGCAGAAACTCTAGAGGAGTGACTAATGGCTGATTGACACTTGGGTTTTCCTAATGAAGCAGCTCACTAATGGACACCGTCACGGAGAAGGCCGGCTAATTAAATGGATACCGTGTGATACCGGGGTTGAAGAACCTGATCACTCAAATGGACTCTGTGGGAAAGAAGACCCAGTGCAGGTGCCTGTGTAAAAGCTCATTCAAAAGAGGACCATGGAATGGTTAGGGTTAGAGTCAGGATTATGGAACGGTCAGGGTTGGAGTTAGGAGCATGGAATGGTTAGGGTTAGGGTTGGGAGTATGGAATGGTTAGGGTTAGGGTTAGGATTATGGAATGGTTAGGGTCAGAGTTAGGAGTATGGAACGTTACACTCTCTAATAACCGTGACGCCGATTGCAAAATCGTTGTAGCTCTCATCAGTAGCTACAGCAGCAGACTGGGCAGGCGGCCATGAATCTCCACACAGTCTAAGAGCCCTATTAAATCATCAGTCAAGAGTTCAGTTGTTGTAACACCACAATCAATGCGCACCAGACCTGCTGCTCCGGCTGGTGAAATGAGGAGGCCTCGGAGAACGAGCAAACGAGCGGACGAGGTTTCAACGATCAGTCCTCGCCGGGGCTTGTCCCCTCCACAGCCCACCTGGAGGAACATCAAGACACACGTGCACACGTACACGCGCACACGCGCACATGCGGGCACGGCCACAGTGGTTTGCATGCAAAGGCTTGGCTCCTTTATCAAACGGAGAGATCAGTTTCAATTACAGGCCTCACTTTGGCGTACTCCTTCGTCTGCGCTCACATCAGCCCATTAATGGGTTTATGGAGAGAGAAAAGGCACTGTGGTGAAAGAAAAAAAATAACAGTTGACTTTAGTGTAATGAAGACTATGTGCTGCAGCCTGATCAGATGAGGGAGGAGAGAATTAACACATCACTATGCACGAGGCAACGCTGCCGGCCTCACTGAGTCCCTGCCTGTATGCCTGCCTCATCTCTACCTCTCTCTAACTCTTTCTCTCTCTCACTCCCTCTCTTTTCTCCTCTCTCTCTCCCTACGTCTTTCTCTCTCTCTATCTATCTCCCTGTCTCTCTTCCCATCTCTCTCTCTCTCTTTCCCTCCATCTGCCTTTCCCTCCCTCTCTCCATCTCCGTCTCTCTCCCTCTCCCTCTCCCACTCTCTCACCTCCTCCCTACCCCTGGTGTGTCCCTGCCATACTTTTAATCAGAAACCCAGAGCCCAAGCTCTGGTGCTGTGGCAGGGCTGTGAGTGTGGAGGCCTGTGCCTGTGGCAGGCAGTCTGTGGAGCGTGAGAGGGCCATTGTGGGGCCTCCCCTCGGCAGAGTGATGATAAGTGGTCCCAGCCCACCGCTCCACATGAGCTGATGGACAGACACGGCCGCTGAACACTGGGGGCCTTGTGTCCGTGTGTGTGTGTGTGTGTGTATGTGTATGTGTTTGTGTGTGTGACACCAGATCAACTGGTAGACAATCCAGGAATATCCACAACGTGTGACAGAAGGACGAGAGAGGAGATCAATAGCACCAGTTAATGAATATTAACACATGCCGCTCAGGCGGAGAGTCAACGCAGCAGCTAGGCTTCGTTGTAGCAAGTGTTTTTATGTGCAAATACGTATGTGTTTGCCTGTGTGCACATCTGTTTTTAATATTTGCTTATTGTACAAATTTCATCTATCTATCTATCTATCTATCTATCTATCTATCTATCTATCTATCTATCTATCTATCTATCTATCTTATCTATCTATCTTATCTATCT
>JAVQJY010197620.1:0-11829 GCA_036025375.1 Retropinna semoni | reverse complement strand
GGAGGCTTTGAAACGAAAGCAGATTCAGGAGGAGCACCTGATCAAGGTCAGAGGGACGACACCCATCTGACAGCTCTACACCCATTATCACACACACATACACACACATGCACACACACGCACACACACGCACACACACACACACACACACACACACACACACACACACACACACACACAAGCACACACACACACACACACACACACACACACACACACACATACACACACACACACACACACACACACACACACACACACACACACACACACTCTCTGACACCCCAGTGGTCCCACCCCAGTACAGTGATGTCTATGTTCATTCGCCCTCAGATCCAGTCAGGCTTGGGGAAGCTCATTCTCAAGGAGGAGAAGGAGAAGGAGCAGATTAGGGAGCGCCACGCCCGTAGCCTCTCTGCTCCACGGCCTGACCCCAAACAGACCAACTGTGATGGAGGTACGGACCCATCCCGGAACGCACATACGGTTACATCAAAATATATTTGTTTATTGTATTCTCTGACTGACGTTCTCCCGTTTGGCCCAATCAAAGTAAATACACAGTAGGACGACGATTTTTTTTCAGGTGCATCCCACACACTTTCTTCTATTTCCATTCAGTGCTTTGATTTACTCAAATTAAAAATACTTTGTTTCAACCTTTCAGAACCAACTTCTCCTACCAAAACATCCTCTTTACCTGGCTACGGAAAAAATGGCTTACACCGGGTAAGATCTGATAGATAATCTCTAACAAACAAACACTCTCATACTGTAGATCCAGCCACAGAATGACTCATTGACCGATGTTATGTTGGTTTTAAAGAATTAGAAGATGTTTGTTGGTCTCTAGTGATGTTTCTCCTGCCTCTTCCTCCCAGCCTCAGTCCACAGACTTCACTATGTACAACAGCTACGGAGACATGTGTGAAGGTGGACGAGGTGAGTATTGCAGCTCCTGTACTCCTTTAGATAACTTGAAATGTATCCGTCAATGTGTCAATTTTAGAAAGAATAATTCCAGTCAGGTTTTCTTGTAGAACGCTTCTAGATCTGAACCGACGAATACCGTGTGAACTGTGAGTCTCATTCTCTCTGTCTCATTTTGTCTTGCAGAGTTTCAGGTATGTCTTCCATCTGCTTGTTCCCGTGGTATGCATGCCTCTCACCCTGCCTCACATTGCCCTCTCCTGCCAAACGCTTGCCACACTGGTAACTGTATCTAACAAGCACCCACTGACCGTGCGTGTGGTACAGTTCTGCATGTCACTGTCACGGTCCCTGTCTCACAGCACACAGTTGTACAGTGGAGTATTTAGTCTCCAACTATCGTTGTTTGTGTCATCACTTGTTTTGCCAGTTGTTGCCTGTTGTCTCGAGTCGAACAAAATGTCTCGTTAGAATACATTTACCAAAGAATACCAACTTGTAGTCATATCTAATTTGTGAAAGGTTTCACAAGTGTATCTAAACAGCTAGCTATAAGTCAGAGAGCATTATTTGGACAGGCTACAAATATCAACATGATACAGTCTGACGCCTTTACTAACTGTTCAAACTGACAATGTAACCAGTGTTCCGCCCTCTAACACAACTAAACCAGCCCTAACCTGATTCAGAGCCCCTAGTGGCCTGCCTCTATATTACATGTGTGTGTATGTTCTATTCTGTAGCACATTAAGGATGGCCGTGCAGCAGTTGCCAGAATGGACAGGGGAGTATCTATGCCTAATATGTTGGAACCAAAAGCAAGTATCTAATTTCCTTACATTACAAAAGTTACGACACAGTATCATCACAATTCTATCTGAAATGTTATTACACACCCTGTCTGATAATCTCTCTACATGATAACAGTGAAACATACACAATATGAAAGACAGCCATCTCAACTAGTTCTCCTAACCGACATCAACATGAATCTCGTGCAGCTTCTCCCATAAAAACAGCAGTGCTAATGAACAAAAGCCAACTGACATGAACGGGTCACAGTTGTAGTTTTAAACACAGTTACATTGTAGAAAAACTAGCAGCTCCAGTTAGGGGATAATTGTGTCAGCGTGTCTATGAAGCGGGGTTCTCAGGGTCACTTCAAGACAGGACAGCCCCTCTATACATCACCATGTAGGGCAGAGTAGGCAGGAGGTGTTTGTACTTACCTTGCTTAGCATGCTAGCTTATCCATGCTAGCTTATCCGTGTTCATTTGCACATGGCTTCACAGTAGCTGCTGGATTCTGTATGTAACATACAGTGAAATATCCAACACTGAATGTATCATTGAAACAACTCATATTTTGTCAGTATACGTTGTATGGTACTATATGGTTACTAGGATACCTTAATGCTGGGCTTTGGTGGAAACAGGAGTTGGCCGGAGGCAAAGACATTTCATTTTGTTTGCTGATTATAAGAGCATTTCATTATGATTTAGTTGTATAACCAAAACCAAGTTGCTTTCTAGACCTGCGTATGATTTCAATGTTTGCCACTTAACTTTTTTTTGCACTTTTGCACCTCCCAATTCTAAAAGTATGACCCTCACATCGTGGAGCACAAACCCGAACCCATACACTTTATCTGGCTCCAGATTCATCCCTCCTCTTCAGCTGTTAATGTATTGAACTGGACACTTCTAACTAGACAGACAATTGGGGTGACTAAAGCCAGTCCTTCTCATTAATATCACCTACTGACGGTGTCTCCTTTTTAAAGGTGTACCCATATGAAATGCTCATGATAACCAGTAGAGGGCGAGCTAAGCTTCCCAGGGAGGTGGACAGAACCAGGCTTGAGGTATCATTTTTGCTGTTGATACTGGATTGTCTACTTTGTGTACATACACCATGAATGTTACACAATACCAGCAATAAAAGCACAGTATCCTATGGCTTATTGAGAATGTTTCAATGACCTTTAGGAGCTTCGATGCTAACCACATCCCCCCCTCCCCCTCCCCTTCCCCCCTTCACCCCACCCCCCTCCTTGTTTTCTCCACCTCTCTTCTCACTCTAGCGCCACTTAGCGTCCGAAACGTTCTTTGACATCTTTGGAATGGAGATCCAGGAGTTTGACAGGCTTCCCCTCTGGAAACGCAACGACATGAAAAAAAAGGCCAAGCTATTCTGACAGTCAGGGCTGCATGTATACTGTCCATTCATTCAGATAGCACTGTGCAGTACAACCTGTAATATAGATGTAGGCTTTCTTTTTCTTCATCCTCTATTTTCTGAAATTTGCCAGGAAGAATTAAACGGATATTGTTCTCTGAAGTTTCCAGAGGCTACGAGCTGGGTACTGTGACAATGTGATCAAAAAAACAATAGAAATAGATACAGTCACAAGGAATGAGAATAAAAAAAACTATTTCTTCCCTGTTCAAAAATGACAAAGAATGAGAAAGAACGATCAATATGATCCTGTTATTTTGGACTGCGCTTGTTTTTTTTCTGCCTTTGCTTTGAATGGAACTGCTTTCCTTTCTTTCTTGCTTCTTTCCTCATTTTTGTCGCTGTTGATTCCTGTGGAACTATGTTAGCTGAGTCTCGAGGCACCGTAGGACAAGTTCACATGTGACACTGGAATGTCTGTCAGCCAGCTTTGCCCCCCTCATTTGGGTAGAACCATTTCAGTTCAACAAATGAAATTGCTTCCATGAGTCTTCAATGGGAGACCAACAATAGATCTGGTAAGGCTCATGTTGGCTAGCGTGAATACTCCTCCTCCTAATTATTTTAATGATATCAAACCTGTTTCTGATCATCAGTTAGATGCTGTACACCCAGGCTACGTTCTAGTCAATCAGACCGCTACACAGAGTAAACCACTTCCCCTCCCAGGCTCCTATTAACTTTTTAATTGGAATAGTCTCTTACTATGTTATTGATTTCAAAGTGTTCAACAATCACCATGCGATACCATATCCAGTGTAAAAGCAAGTATTTAAAACTGTTTTATAAATAAAAACCACACTGCCATTTGTTGTATTGAAATCTCAGACAATAAAGCTTTAAATCACATGATGGAGTGTATGACCCTGGGCTATACACCTACCACTTGTATCAATTCATCTGTTTTACCCCTCAGCATTTAAACCATAGTAAACACTGTGGCTAGTCAATGTTGTACAGGATGACAGTGTGTGAGGTAATTTCAGAAATGTTTCCTTCAAGCGTAATGGGACCAATATGACACAGTGTACTCAGATGAGATCCAGGACGTAACACAATAAAGAGGCAAGACCAATGGGAGCTTTTGTTGTTGCTGTTACAAACCAACATCTTCACCTTAGTCTTCATCTCTCTCTCTTTCTTTCTCCTTCATTCTTTTTCTCTCTGTTTCTTACTGTCTCTCACAAACATGAACATGCACAGGGAGACACACTGTGTGGTGAGAGGTATCTTGAATGAAGAGGGCAGCCTGCAACACATTAGCATATTTTATCTAAAAGTTAAATTAAAGTCCAGGAACATTATGATCTGCACAAAGTATTCATGACACAGGTGTGTTTTATTAAACCCCGGACACATATCGACCAATACATCAGAGACAACTCAGAAGAAAAAACATTTAGAAAGAACGTTTGGCCTGCGGGCCTAATTCTATCCACTCAGCAGGGTTTTTATGCCTCCTTTTCGGAAGGGTCAGATTGCACATCAATCCTACACTTCCTCATGATGCATCACTTCCTAGAACCCCTGACGTCACACCATCAGCTTTATTCCTGGGGGGAAAAAAATAGACAAGGTGACATAATAACATGAAAGACGGATGTCTTCCTGTCACCACAGTGACCTAGGCTGTGGTCATTTAAAGAGCAGGGCGGGTGAGTTGTGACAGGGGGTCAAGGTGAATACTTTCCAGGGCAGCCTGTTTCACTGGGACAACGCAAACGCCCACAATGCTCTGACAGGTGACCTCATGGCACTGTAGAAGGGTGGGGTTGTTTCACTGGCCAGTTGCCTGTCTTAAATCACGGCACAGTTCTGAAGGGATCGTATGTCACTGTGAGTGTGGCCATTCTATTAAAAAAGCAAGAGAGACACAGGCAAGCACACAGATGCAAGGCTTCACTGGAATGGCTGCTAGAGTTAGCTGATTTAAGACATACTGACACAAAGCGAGAGTTTGTACTTTATTGCCACTTCCCTTGGCAGCAGAAGGTTATTAATCACACCTGGCTCTAGTTTAGTGGTGGTGTGGTTGCTTGTCGAGACATGGAGATGATGAGTCCTAATCAGGTGTGTTTCTAAGCTACTGTGCCTCTAGTTAGTTAAGAATTCCCCTTTCTGCCTCCGTTTTGAATTGTAGGGAATGTATTTCACAGGAGATGCTGCTAAAGCACCAGGAGAACCTGAAGAGGCAAAGAGAAGCGATTAAATACAGGCTGAAGAAACTGGCAGCCAGGCAAGGTGAAATAACAGTAAGTGGATGACTAGAAAAATAGACCTGTCTGAAGCAAAGAACAGACTACATCCACACATCGTTTACTTTCTTTAACACAGACATACATAATGCATAAATGTGGAAACGAGATTATTCATGTATTCCTTATTTCAATATTTTGTAAGTACGTAATGTTGAGAATACATCAATTGCATAGCTGAACCATGGGAAGAATCAGTGCAGAATTTATTTTGTGTTATAACCAGAAAAAGTCCTCTGACATGAGGGCAAGTATCAGGAGGAAGTATGAGGAGATCCAGAAGGTTCTGGAAGAGGACCAGAGGATGACATTGACCCAGCTTGAGATGGAGGAGAGGGCTGCTGTCCAGGCCTTGGAGGACCTGATTGAAAGCAACTGTGCTGTCATCCAGGAGATAGAGCAGAACATGACAAGACTCACTGCTGAGCTGGCCAAGACTGAGGCCCAGGCTGACACAATGGTGACTAGACTCCTCAGAATAAGACTGTTGAACATCATTTTAATCACATAGACATTGATGCATCTTGGATTCTGTTGGACTACACTGTGTGCTGCTATTCTGACTATCTTTCTTTGTTTTCTGCCTCTCGATTTTTATTGCTCACATTTTGTCCTTCACTCAAGGACACAGAGATTTCAGCGAGGTATGTAATCCAACAATTCAACCCCCTACACACACACACGCTCAAATCTTTTTTTTCCTTATTACAAACAACCCTGATGGTCGATAAACATTTTTTTCAATGATTTTGCAAGCATAAACCAACATTACATTCAATACACCTTTTTATTAAATTGCCAATGGGGATGATGTGCAGGTCAGATGACCATGCTCCTTGTTCTCCCGCAGGGTGATGAAGATGCTGAGCAGCAGTGACCCCAGCGTCGTCAGCCTGGACGATCTGAAAGCTGAGCAGATCCTCAGCCTCACCAACAACATGCTGCTCCTCGTCCGCTCCCAGACGCCCATCTCCAAGAGACTCATCAAGAGCTGTAAGTTCTCTCGTCACTGTAGGGAAAATACCTCCTCAGATCTCACTACTTGTTTAGATGGTCTGTGTTTCTATCATGGCAGAGCTGTGAAGCTGTGTATCTGTCCTCAGACGCCAGTGAGGTGACCTTGGACCCCGACACAGCCCACCCCAAGCTGGTCATCTCCCCCCAGGGAGACCGTGTCACCTACACTGACACCTGGCAGGAGCTTCCCGAGCACCCTGGCCGCTTCGACACCACCCTGAATGTCATCAGCCTGCAGGGCTTCACGTCGGGTCGCCACTACTGGGAGGTGGATGTGACTGGGAAGACTTACTGGGAGCTGGGCCTCACCTACCCCAGCATCCCGCGTAAAGGCCGGGCAGAGGACTGCTGGCTGGGCCGCGGGAGAGAGTCCTGGTGCGTGGAGTTCTTCGACGGGGAGTACACAGCCTGGCACGCCGGGGTGCCCCACCCACTGCCTGTCACAAAGCGTTTCAGTCACATCGGTGTGCTGTGCTGTGTCTCTGCGGGGCTGGTGTCCTTCCTCGGGGCTGACAACATGACCCCGCTGTTCTCCTTCTGCACAGGCACGTTCACAGACAGCCTGCACCTGGCCATGTGTCCGGGGCACGATCACAACAGCACCAATGCCAACCCCCTGGTCATCTGCACGGCCAGCACCCCTGCTAGCGCTCTCTGAAAGGCTGCTATCGAGACGGGGGTCGTCTAATGCTTGTGATTGGTCTGTTCAGTGTATGCAACACAGAGGCTTTGATAGTCAATAGATTTTGTGTTTGTTAGAGTTGTAGGTTCTACAGAATGTGTTCTACTTGGCAGTGACATTATCAGCGTAGTTCATAATTGTCTAAAAGTGTCTAGAAGATTATTTCATGAAGGGTCCCATTTAGATATGCCCAGTAAACAGTTGCCTTTTGAATTTGGCCTGAAACTCAGATGGAGTAGTTGCTGATCCAAAGTCTGCATTCAAACGAATGTTTGTCTCTCACTGTAAATATGACCTTTGAACCCAAAGTGTTACGTGAAAAAAAGCTAATTACGCTATTTCTTAAACATTTAAGCAGTTGTGCATTGATTGACCCTCCAAGATTTGGTTGTTGGGAATTAATTATTAGATAGGTTAAATCTGTGATCAGTTCAAAAAGCAAACACCAATGACAAAATACAAAATCCTGTTACACTGTCAAAATCAATAGAACTGATGTGGTGAGAGACCTGGATGCCATGGCACTCTGTTCAGCCAGTCAAAGGTTAGTCTGTCCACTCTGACTGTAGGAGAGGTAGCTGAGAGAGCTGCTGACCCAGATTCTCACTGTCTCACTGCCACCATGAAAACCAAGCTGCTCTTCCTCTGTCTGTTCTCTCTGGTGCTCATCCTGCCTGCTGAAGTATGTACTGTCTCTCTTTCTGTAACCTTTCAGCCAATACACATCAGAGTGCATTCTCACTGAGCGTAAAACCTCTCTCGAATCCTTAAACGGGCGAATGATAAATGTTTTGGATTGTTAGATAGGAACATAATTTTCAACGTCGCACCTGTCTGTCGAGCATTACATGTTGCTCATCCGTGAGGTCCATGTGTACTTGTGTTGTTTTATAATAAAGTGCCTCTAGTAAAGATTAAAGTTTCTGACACAGTTGGGAGCAGTGATGAAATCTTTTTTTTTGATCAGTTGAAAAAAGACGACCATCACAAAAATGAAGGCCGTCAAAAAATGGATAAGAAACAGGGAGCGCCTGGCAAAAAACATCAGTCAAGACACAAGGATATATTTGAAGGTAAACGTCTGTCACTCAGGATTATCACACATCAGGCAACAATTGGAATTCCGTCACAGGTATTCATAGACACAGAGCAACAACACAAAACGACACAAAACTGAACACTTTGTGAATTTTAGACCCGTACTTCAGGCTCACAGAAGACCCAAATGATAACGATGAACCCAATACCGAGTGGATATTAAATCTTCAAGACCTTGATGGTGAGACAAGATTGTTTATTTCAAAATACATGTTTTAAGGATAATTTTAAGCATTACTTATGTACTTATTATTTAGATGTACAGTTACAATATCTGATATAGGTTTCAATATTAGTCAATCACATATGCAGTCCAAAATTACTACAAACATGGTGGCTTATCCTTCTGTTGCAGATACACACACACACACACACACACACACAACGAATAAAGTGCCTGCAGGTGCCTGATTTCTTTCTAATCCTTCTGTTACTCCACCCCTGGCCATGCTCTAGGCAAGTGTTCTCCAAACCCCTGCATCAACAACGGTGTTTGTGAGGAGAGGGGCAGGAGAGGGTTCAAATGTGTCTGCCCAAAGCCCTTCAAGGGCAGGAAGTGTCAGAGAGGTTTGAAATTCCTCTATGTCTTTTGTGCATGTTAGAATTAAATTGTGATTCTGAGATAGGACCTGATTTATGGCCTCTTGCACAAAACAATCTATTGCCACAAAGATGATTCAATCGCTGACTTGTTCTTACAGGCCCCAAAGTCTGTAGGAGGGGTACTTGCGGACGTGGTGAATGTGTGCTGACCTCTGTAGCCCCCTTCTATGCATGCAAATGCAAGGAGCCCTTCCAGCCCCCAAACTGTCAATCAGGTAAGACATGAAAATAGCAGTTGTGCCGTCACACGAAGAAGAGCACGTTGATGACCTGTGGTCGTGGTATGTTTCCGCTGGTTCGTCTGTCCCATAGTTGCACCATGCAAGACCAACCCCTGTCAGAACGGGGGAACCTGTGTGAAGGATGACGACGACTTCGACTGCACCTGCCCAAAAGGCTTTAGTGGACGTTTCTGCCATGTTGGTAAATATAGCATCGTCACTGCTTGTTCATTCATGCAGCCTGAAGCTATCCTGGTCACCTCTGCTTGGTGCTCACTGACTGGACTGTCCCCATCAGGTCCAAATGACTGTTACTCGGGTAACGGGGAGTCCTATCGCGGCACGGTGAGTGAGACAGACGATGGGGACGAGTGTCTTCACTGGAACTCTCATTTCATCCTGAACAGGGGAACCAACCCCTTCAGTGCCTATGAAAACGACGAGGGGCTGGGCCCTCACAACTTCTGCAGGTCAGACTCAGTTCCCTGGACCCTCCCGCACGACAACCTGAGCTTGTGTTGCAGCTGGACAGGTGTGTTTGTTCTCTGATGCAGGAACCCCGACGGGGACACCATGCCCTGGTGCTTCATCAGACGAGGCCGCAGGCTGCTGTGGGACCACTGCAGTGTCAGGAACTGCACCGCTCCCTCAGGTATGTCTCACACCCTTCTGAGAGCTGTCTGGAACGACATGACAGCACTAAACAAACAAACAAACAAACAAAAACAACAACATTCTCCAATTTGCTAGTCGTTCCAGGTCCTGAGCCCACTAAGATCCCTGTTGAGACCCGGCCTGTCCATGCCACGACCCCCTCTCTCCCCACCACTGGCAGGCAGTTCTCCTCCTGTGGCAGGCCTCAGCCTAAGCGGGCTATCAGCCGCATCTACGGGGGTCTGAAGGCCCTCCCCGGGGCCCAGCCGTGGCAGCTGTCCCTGCAGGTCCGACCAGAACGCTCCTCCCTGGCCTACCGCCACATCTGTGGAGCGGTCCTCATCAACAGCTGCTGGGCTCTGACTGCCGGCCATTGCATGTCAGTAGAACCACATGAGTTACCGGTCCCTGAATGGTCAGAGCAGTGCATAGTACACCCTCAGGGTCATATAGTAAACGTTCCTTAGCCTGTATTGTGCTTGCGTTTGAGCAGTGATAAGAAGAACTCGATGCAAGTGGTGGCAGGTGGGTTAAATCTCGATCTGCCGGAACTCACAGAGCAAACCGTCATGGTGGAGAAGGCCATACTGCATGAAAACTACAAGGAGACAAAATCTGCCGTGTACAACGACATTGGTGAATTATTAACCTTTTTTCTTCCAGTCGTGATAACTTACAAGACCCCAGCTCCACTTACATGAAAGCTCTGTCACGGTGGTTGTCATGGCTGGTTTCACTGTGAGATATTTCTCTGACCCGAAGCCTTGCTGAAGCTGAAAGCCACAGATGGAGAATGCGCCACGGAGAGCCAGTTTGTGAAGGCTGCCTGCCTGCCTACGAGTCCACTGCCTGATGGGAAAGAGTGCACCATCTCTGGGTGGGGCTCCACTGAAGAATGTAAGGCCACTCTTCCGGAAAATTTCATATGTATTTTGTGGTGCCACATCAGCTGATGAGTCTCAATTACCAATGTGTATGCGTCGTTGTTTCAACTAGAACTAGTGTGCTTTGTCATCGTTTCAACAGCAAAACCATCCCCTCTCATTCCCTCCCTTCTCTCTCCTTCCCTATCAAGCGGATCACGGCACCAACCACCTGCTGGATGCAGAGGTGCTGCTGATCAGCCAGGAGAAATGCTCTGACGTGGCCGTCTATGGCAAAAACCTGAATGACAGCATGTTCTGTGCAGGCTACCTACAGGGGGGAGTGGATTCCTGTCAGGTTAGTCGAGACCACCAAAACAGAGACCACCATCGAAACCTCTGGTCTCTCTCTAAGAGTGATGGTAGATCAAAACAAAATGTGTCATGATTTCCTATGTGAGTTGTTTTTATTTTACATGTTTTGGTCCTTTGCAGTGATCAGGGTTTTTAAGAAAAATGCATTTCACCCCCCCTCCCCCGTTTGGAATTCTTCTTTTCCATTTACTCCGCCCCTCAGGTTTTGGTATGTAACATTTCTTTTTAAATCCGTTTGTTTTTGTATGCTATGCAGGGTGACTCTGGGGGTCCTCTGACATGTGACACAAATGGCACTCATGTCATCTATGGCCTGGTCAGCTGGGGAGACAGCTGTGGAAAGGAAAACAGGCCTGGAGTCTACACCCGCATCACCCACTTCCTCAACTGGATCCACTCTAAAATGCAAGCTTCTTAGCTAGGCGGAGTGTCATGGAAATCTGTACATTTACCATGGTGCCTTGATAAGATACTGATGTAAAACTTCAAGAAATATGGGTTGGATTATCAGGCGATGGCAAGTGATGGGAATTGTACAGACCTTGAAAGAATGTGGCCATTAACCATGATTCATCCCAACTATGTAAGTGTATCCACTGACCAGGTTGTAAAAGAGGCATCGCATTTCTGGTGCCCTTGACGCAAACTGTCTGTCCTATAAAATGAGTTTATTGCTTGACTCTGCATCAGACATCTTACACAGAGTTGTTTGTGTCTCCTTGCTGCAAGTCAGTATTAAGGACTTGAATTTTTTTTTTTACTCCTCAATTTTGTTACCTTTCTAAGAGAGTAAGTACAGAGGGTGGACAAGTTCCATGACAAGAGCTAACCCATGACATCTTCAATGGAGTACAATTTATTAATGTCTTGTAATTAAGGGTGTATGCCAACA
>JAVQJY010197452.1:0-11909 GCA_036025375.1 Retropinna semoni | reverse complement strand
CTTCATATTCAGACAGAAGTCACCGATATAGAGTGTTTTTACAGTAACAAGGGGGCTTCAGTCCATCACAAGTTAAAGAACAAAAATTCAAACAAAGACGTTTTCAATTTTACATGTATATTTCCGATTTTTTTGGTATCTTTTCTTTATAATTATTGGACAGCAGGCTATGACAACACTCCCTAAATCTGTACAAGCGAGGAGTTTAAGGCCTCTAGTCTTTAGGATTCTGTACCTCACACCCTCCAGCCTGTATTCCTAACAGGCATACAGGCTTATTCATTTATTTATTATTCAGGATTCAGAGCCCTCATTAGCCTCATTCCTCTCTGAAGTTTTTTTAAGGTCTTCCTTGTCTTCCTTGAAGGTTTAGGTTGGTTTACGGTGCTGATCTGTGGGCCCATGTGAAGCCCTTTGTGACATTACTTGTTAAAAGGGCTATACAAATAAATGTTGATTTGATTTGATTTGATAACAACTGTTTGTTGTGTACATTTCAGAGGTTGTTTCTGTATAGGAACCTTTGGCACGCTATAACAAGATGCTACTTTGAGGCCTGACGTTTTAGCCACTTTGCCTAGAGTAAAACAATGGAGAACGAGCTATGATTTGATATTATATGTTTTGATATTTCTGAAGTGTGTTCAGCCATGAAAACTAACCAGCCATGACATCTGTTATTCAAAAATGTAAAGACTACTTGAGAGAATTAATGAGTTTGACAATGTCACTGTCATGATTCTGTGATACTATGACACTGTGTCCAGTGTGATGAGCAATTACGCACTCCTTGTGGGATAGCAAATAGAAAAGTGAATGCACTATCACGACCTCTATGGATTTCAAATACAGACACCATTATTAGGACCAACATTGGGATTTCAGTGAAAGCGAATGATTAACAACGGGTAATGCTCGGAGACGATACATAAGTCAATTTGTCATATGAACAGAGCTGTCAGTGCCGTCGCAAGCCACTGCCCAGGATCCGGTCAAGTCCAAACTTGATCTTCGTGGGGACAGTGCGATTTGAGCCCTTGCTCTGCAGCCCCCGCGGCGCGCGTGTGTTACAGCTAGAACAAACACAGCTATTTATAACCGTGCAGCACAATTTGCCGTTTGTGTGTGAGTAGGAAGTTTGCTGGCTTTCTAGGGTGTCTTCTGTCTCCTCTGCAGCTGTCTCTGCCAACTGAGTAGGCATGGCCTTTGGTTATGTACAAACCCATTTTAAGATTTCAACTCCTTCAACGTCTAACAAATGTCATCAATTATACGTCAGGTCTCTAGTTAACGATACACTTACAAATGATTTTCCCTCTTCAACTTTAGAAATTAAAAAACTGATCTGTGCACTTTTAATTTAGTGAAACGATTTAAACTAGGGCATTTTTAAATCTAATAATGAAATTACACCATAGTTAGTCATCCAGAGCTCTGAGGGAAATTCTTGCATTTTTACCTGCGCCCGTGTCCTTGTTCTCTTTGCTGTCAGTGCCTGGTTCCTGGGCCTGTTTGTCATTGTCACATGTCCCCTGGTCAAGCCGTGCATCGGTACTGGAGCAACAATAGCGCAACTCGCATTTTCCGCAGCAGATAATGGCATCATCAGCATCAAACTTCTCCGGGCACTGAAATCCATCTCGCCAGGTACCCTGAGTGTCGTGCCAGCCGTGACAGTATTCCCCGCTTGCCTTCACATCGATAATTGCTAGGAGCAGGGTCACAACCACAGTGACAGACATCGGGAAACCTCCACCCCACATTCTGAACCCAGTGCCCGTTTCACAGGCGAACTAAAAGACAGTGTGACTTTCACTTCCCGGGTCTATAACCGGTAACCGGAGTGATATGGTCAATCACAAAACGGACAGAGGCGATAAAGTAGAATAAAAATAGAAAACGTTCACATTGGAGTGAAATTCCGTGCGTAATTCAATAGATCCACAAACGCGTAGTCTATGTCCCAGAGCGATCATCGGTTTGGTGACACAACTCATAAGATTCCCTGTCCACGTTGTTTGGCAAAATTACACAAGTTAGCCATATAGAAATGCCCAGAAGCTGTAGATTCAAATGGCATAAACTTTTTTCAATTGATAACGGATCTCTCTCTCTCTCCATTCACAGGTGGGGAGCGGTTGGAGCCCCTGATAAATCCAACATCAATCCAGGCTGAACGGAACTCCTCTGGCACGGAAGCGAGGCAGTCCATGTCTCCTGAAAATACACTTCTCAAATAACTTTCCCTAGAGATGTAGTGAAACCAACACTGGTTTTACATGTAATCCATACGCGTTCTGCAAGTGTTCTCACGGAAGGCCCTCATGTACCGTCCACCAGTTGTTTCTCACACTGCGATGTAAAGCATGGAACTCCCAAAAAACAATAGTGGGTAACCATGAGCCCAAATGTAATATTAATCAGCACACACTCACACGAGTCATAGAAAGGCTACAAAAGTAGTCAAGTTTTAACCCATCTCTATCACACACTGGATTCCTCTTCCATCCCTTCTAGGAGGGATGTTCCTAGAACCACATTACCTCCCCTCAACTCCGGTGATTGGTGAGCAAAATCTCCTTGGTAATTAGGCCAAGCTCAGCATTGCGCGTGCTCACAGACCACCAACCGACGTTCATCCTTCACAGTTTAAGGTAAACCTTCAGCGCACATTGACGCCTGCTGGCCAAAAGGCACATTAGCCATTGCACTATAAATGAACATATTGGCTTTCCCCAGAACGGGGACTTAAATTGATGTAGAACCTCTGGTATAAATAATTGTTGACACGCATAGACGCACACACGCACAAATTTCATTCTGGTGGCCTAATTTTAAAGCCTCGAAGTCAAAAGCTCATGAAAAGTAGAACATGTAAATATTAAATACAAATGAAAACGTAAATGTTTAATATTTGTGAAAAAACATTGCCACCTAGTGGTAAGATGAAACCGCAACGAACGTCATTCCCGTAATTCTGGTTTACAATAACTACAAGTCCCAATATACTCTTCGTTCAACAGCGTCCTTGGTAACAAGGAAGTTAGACTGAAGCGCGCGTTGAGCACGACATTAGCAGATCCATCAACAACTGCAACGCAACGGTAAAAAATAACTAACACTAAGTAAAATGTTACCAAGCTGTTAAGTAAAGTTGCTATGTAACTTGATAGAGAATAGAAATGACTTCTTTACATGTTAAATCGTATCTGTTATTTTAAACATTTTTAAACGATAGTCAGAAATTCATTGTTAGCGTGTCACTAGCTACACAACTTTAAAGTTAGTGTTTTACCGAGGTGAAGTTGGAAATTCCAGTTGTACATTCGCACCACCACGACACTAGCTCACTAGGTATCTTGCTAAGCAACCAGCTAGCTAAAGTGGCTTCACCACTTTCCTTACATTAATTAGTTAGATGATATTGACACCTTGTCTCTTCTTAGATGTCCTTTGTTAGGATGGGTCGTACTCAGTCCGGCCAGGGAAAGCGTCCCCCAGCAAGATCGAAGAAAACCGGTGCTCCCAAGAGAGAGTGGGTGGTGAGTTTTGTGAAATTTTATTAATGTATATTTGTATCATTCTGCAAACTTTGAAAAAGGTAATGGCCAAAGAAATGCAGTTAGTGTTAATAGCTTAAAATTGCTTTCAGAGCACCGTCAACGACCTCTCTGTTCACAAGCTGACACCTGAAGAACTGGTAAGAGATTGTCTTGCTCCCATTGAATGTACTAATGAACATTGGGTTTAGGTATTTGCTTTATATCTGGATCATTGGAAATGGCGAACTTGAGTTATGAAGTGGATTCTGTGCCTCCGATTCCTATCAGAGCCGTCGTCATGAGATCCACAGGTCTCAGAACAGAGTGGTGGCCCAGTGGGAGTTGAGGGAGAGAGCCCTGAGGCGCCACTGGAAACACACCCACCGTGGCAGCCCTGCCCCTTTAGACCCTACCAGCATCAGCATCATCAGAGAGGTGTGTCCAGACACAGATCAACCCAGCAAAAAAGATTAGAACTTCAACACATCTCACTTACAATCCCTGGTAATAAATCACACCCCATGAAAAGTTGTTATGTTGTTCTTCAGGTTTTCTCAGAGCAACTGCAACTGCAGGATGTGCTGGCCCGTTCAGACAGAGCCATGGCTGTTGTCAAAGACCTGTTTGGAGATGCCCCTCGCAGGCATACTGGTACATTAGTCTTCTACCTAGCCAATAGGATACCATGTGCTTGTCTCTGTCAATGGTAATGTTATTGGTTATTTGTGCTGCAGTCAGTGACTGCACATATTTGTTCAATATGACTCTAGATAACAGTAAGGATGTGAGGTACTTATTGAGTGTTTGTTATTGGTTGTCCCAGGGTTCCCCAGTGTTACCATGGCTCCTGACTGTGTCTCTGACTCTGAGCTTCCAGTTCTGCAGAAGCCAGACCCTCCTACACAACTCTCTCTCCTCAGCCAATCCTTGATGGACACCCAGGTATGTTCAATAATAAAGGTGTCATTTCTTTGTGTGTTACAACCAGGTCTAGGGTCTGGATTTACACAAGAAAATCAACAAGACCACTGTGGAACCTTTGATCATATGTGCACTTATTTGGGATGGGGAAACAGGATTTAGGAGTCGACACGGACTACCTAGTAAACAAAACCCCTAATTTGTCAAGTACTTAGGATGAGATAATACTTTTTTAATGACCAGGTGGGGCCATTTTGATAAATAAACAAACTTCCCGAAGCACACAAACAAAAATTCACCACCCTTCCCTCACTCCGTATCCAGCAAAACAGATTATATAAAAAATGGCAGTTAACATTTGGCAAACACACCAAATGGGCTTGGCATGAATCAGTAGGCTAGGCATCAATAACGAGTAATTGCAAAATGATCAAACACACTTATATCAATTAAAAACCACAGATATCCGCACATTTCACATACACAAGTAAGTAAGGGGCTATTGTCACTCTCAGCTTGAGAGTCTCATGCCTATAACGAGAATCGGCCCGCTGGCATGTTCTGCTGGGGTGGGTCATTTTATGAACCCCTATGGCCACGCTCTGGAGCTCACAATATGAAGAAACACACAGACGGGTGTACATAGTAGGCAACAAAATATTAACACAATTATGACCACAATTGTAACATGTGAAAGGAGTGTACATGTGTGTTTTATGTACCTTGGTTTCGTGTGCCAGGCCTTAAATGAGGTGGAGCATTCTGAGGATGACGGCAATGAAGAGAAAAATACACATAGGTAATCAACTGCATGCTTTACATGATCACTTAAAATTGACCACATACAGGCACACTCCTATGTTTTTTCCTACATTTCCAAGTGGTGACCAATGATTCCTTGCTGTGCTAATCATCCTGCCTCAGAGGGAGCAAGAAGAAGGGGAAATCCAAACCTCAGAGCAGGAAAGGGGTGCAGCAGCTGAAGAGGTGTCGTCCCTCCTCCAGCCAGCAGGGGGCCACAGGTGGCTGTCCTCAGACGCCCTCTGCTTCAGGAGGAAGTCCAGACCAAGCAGGTAGAGTAGATGGAAAATCACAGGGAGGAAGGTCATCTTTGTGGCATATACTTGTATTTTTCAAAAATAATTTTTAAAAATTATACCTTCATAAACCGTTTCTATGGTCTTTCTATTTTTGTTATTTTCTAACTCCTGTCATGTGTTTATCTAGCTCTCAATGCCACTGCAGCAGTCCAGCGTTTAAAGTCCGTACAACACCAGACAGAACAGTTAGAGCAAGGCGAGTCCTCCACTCTGGTTACCCAGGTTCTGAATGCTGACCCTCCTCTCACCCGCTTCGGTATGGGTCCGCACACTGGACATTAGTTTAAGGAATGTCACTCATTGAAATAAAAAAGGGTACCATCACATAGAACAACGCCAACATGTATTACCCTTTGTGTGTGGATGTTTAAAGGCAGGACGACACAGTCCTCCAGAGTCAACAGGGGGCGCAGTGCTGATGGGTCAGGGCTGGACGGCTCCAACCTTAGCTCTTTGAGTGGGAACCAGTCCAGCCTGGAGCTGTTGCAGGGCCTGCTGGCCCAGGTGGAGGCAGACCTGGATGGTCTGGGGCCAGAGCAGCCGGTCAGTGGAGCCCCAGAACCAGGGCCTCAGCCCGGTTCACACAGCCTCACAGGCTTCTCTGTTGCCCTTGTGTCCACCCTTGGTCGCCTGGCCAGCCTTCTTAGACAGGTGCAGTGGATACACACACACACACACACACACACACACACACACATACTCTCACCACTAACGTCTGTATGTATGTGTTCCACGTAATGCCTGCTGCACTAAGATCCGTCTTCTCCTCTCTGTCAGAGAGAGGAGGAGGCCCGGAAGGAGGCGAGGGAGAGGAGCAGGCTGGCAGAGGAGGTGAAGGAGCAGAGAGTGCTAATAGACGCCCTCACCGCTGAGACCCTGGCCCTTAGAGAGGAGAGCGCCGCCCTGCAGGTGAGACCAGTCACTACAGAAAATTCAGGGCTTTAAGCCCTTTCTCCCTCACTATGGCTACATCCTAAAGAGCACCACAGGAATAACATCTGTGTGGATCTAGTTGGTGTTCATGGTGTGTGTCCTCCTAGGCAGGGATGCAGCAGCGTACGCTGGAGCTGGAGCACACTGTGGACACGGTGGTGCTGGCACTGGGAGGACTGGGAGTGCTGGGAGGAGACAGGAACTACGAGTCACATGACCCTGACAGCGTGGCCTTAGGTACAGGGCATCTCTTTATACGGTCATGCTCATGATCTAATGGACTGTGGACACACACACACAGTTCTATCATGTTGAGGCAATAAATTCTTGTGTGTTTGCCCAGGCAGTGATGGTGGACCCCTCTATGCTGAGAGAGAGCCCCAGATGCCAGCTGCTGTTTACCCAGCTGTGCTGCTCTCTCCTCCTCGCCAGAGAGACAACCGCCGACACTCCTCAGGTAACGCTCTTTCTCTCTCTCTTCTCATCCTAAGTTTGTATCACATTTTCCGTCTCTCCTTGCTCCTCTGTTCTGTACCTGGACAATACACATTTTAACTTTAATCCTCCCTGGTGCTTCCAGTGGTTCGCTCCCTGTCGCTGCATCAGCAGGCCTCTCTCCCTGGTCCCCAGTCTGACACCACGGGCTCACGTCACAAACCCCAGACTCTCAGCCCTGCCCCCTCCGTCAGCTCAGTGCCCCGCCCCTCCGCCACCACCTCCCCCCTGGACCACTTCCCTGAACCTAACGCACCCTCCGAGCCTTCCCAGGATGCCATGCTGGCCCAGATCGCGGAGCTGACGCGTCAGAACTCTCTGATCAGGGCTCAGCTTATCCAGTCTACGGGCCAGGGTGCTGGTAATGAGTCTCCCAGAGAGGGCTACAGGAGAGGGGGGTCAACATCCAGCACCACAGGGAGAGAGACACCCCTGAGCAGCCTGGAGAGGCGTGTGTCTGCCCCCAGCAGCACAGGGAGGGTGACCCCCAAGACCCATGCAGAAGGAGACAGAGGACCCAGCCTTGGTAAAGCAGAGCAACAACTCATACAGCAGGTGAGCTCACCAAGGACAGACAAGGGAAATGTCATTATTTCTCTGAACAACAGTAAGTTGATAAGCCTGGGATTAGCCTGAATGAACCTTTCTTTGGATGCATGAATGCGAGGATATATTCAAGTTGTCATGTAGTTGCCTGTCTCTCCTGTCCCAGACTGTGGCGTCTGAAGGCCCATGTGTAGGTAGCATGGAACAGCGCCTTCTAGAGCTGAACCGGCAGAGTGCAGCTGCCAGGAGCAGACTGCTGGAGCTCATAGAGCAGCAGCAACGCAGCACCTCAGCCAGAGTGTCTCCCTCTGTCTCCCCCATTCCTCCACACTCTCTCAGCCCAGCCTCAGGTATTGTGTGCGTGTGTGTGTTTTAAATTGATTATTTATTGATTTTGATGCACCTGTACAATATATTACATATCAAAATAAATTGTGGATTTTTTCTTGTCCTTTCCAGCAAGAGGAAGGACCCCCGAGTCGTCTGTGTCGTTGCCTGAGCAGGACCCCTCCCCATTGTCCAGTGGAATTGGGAGGAGGTGAGTGACATGGATGGTTGGAGGTCGTAAAGTGACATGCTGGTCACATTTTGCATTTCATTTTTTATATTTTACTTTCTCTACTTGTTGCAGGTCAGCTGGGGAGGTACCTCCACAAAGTCTTGGAACAGAAACCAGAGGAGCTAGGCCCCAGGTACATACACACCCACATCAATTATCATAATTATATACATAATTTTAGCATCTTCTGTAGTTTTAACAAGCTTCTCACTCTCTCTTTAAGGTAGATAAGATGAGGGGAGACGGCTGGTTTGCCTTGTCCACTCATGTAAGATGACCAGAAGATACCAAGCCCTCCCCCTGCAAACTGATGGACTTTCTGAAAAAGGATAAAGTTCCAATGTGTTTTTGATTATGTGATTTTTACCAATGCAATATCATTATGTATTTAAATTAAAATGTTAATGACAGTATGCACATAGATTGGTGCTTTTTATTATCTATATATTGAGCACAGTCAGTTAACGAATACTTCTGAATTATATGATTTACATTATCAAAAGGCTGTAGGGGTGAGGAAACGTCACTCTTCATTGATTCTTATGAGCGTGCATGAAGATCACTGAAGCCGATAACTTAAGGTCAAAGAACCTCACAGTTCCTTTCTGCCACTGCAGATATCCTTCCACTCTTGCAGATGACCCTGAACTCACACTCTGACCCAGAGGAGGTGACCCTGAGGCAGCAGCCCGCCTCGTGTGCCTTAGTAGAGTGTCCCCGTAAGACATGCTCCAGCTTGGTTTCCTTCCCCTGCCCCCCCTCCCTTACCCAAACCGTGTCCCCCTCCGTGGCCAACACTATCCCCCCTAGAGCTTGCATCTCCTCCACCCCCTCCTCACTCAGCCCTGTTACACTCATACAACTGGGCTCGCACGCGTCAAAGTACTTCCCTCCATCGTAACCGCGACAAAATACTCGGACCAGGAATGAAGCTGGTTTTGAGGTGACGATTCGGAGGACTTCTTCTATCCCGTCATCGATGGCGACAGGGCCCCTGACCACACCCACCCAGTGTAGTAGACCTGCCCCTCCAAGAATCCGGACGGTCTCGGGGACAAGTTGAAAGGAGTGCTGCTCACAAGGTTTCAAGTACTGTCCCAGACTTGTCAGGGTGTTCCTGTGCAGGTCCAGTAACAGCGGCAGGCCAAGATGAACAGGGTCAAACTCCAGCACAGCCAGAACTCTATGTCTTACCCCAGCGTCAAAGGCCTGTGGCTTAAATGCTGGTTTAGACAAGGTGGAATAGATGTACTGGATTATAGTACCAGTGGGGGCCTGCGAGAGATCTGTGGCGCCTCCTTGTGGCTCTATTTTGCTCAGCAGACGGGCCATGCTGAGGCAGACGTCTCTGTATTGGCTGGAGAGAGAGTCTGTGTCCAGGGGAGCACCAGGGCACAGGGCTTTACGGATGATACGGGAAGATAAACCCTGGAAAGAGGTGACCCTGTGAAGCCTGTGTGGACGGCAGGAGTACACGCCATCTGCTGGTGGGGAGAGCCAGAAATTGTCCTGGAGAGGGTAGAGGTCACGTATCACCTGAGCCAGCACTCTGAAGCTCTGTAAAAGGCTCTCAGTTCCCCCATCTGCCACACACTCTTCCAGTTCCTGGAGAAGCTCAGCCTCCACCCTCTTACTCCCTTTCAGCAGGCTCACAGTGGCCTTGGTATCCCCCCCTAGCTTAGCTCCAGCCCCACAGTCCTCCAGTGCCTCTGCCATGATCTCCCACAGAAGAAAGCTAAAGATCAGCAACAATGTCTCTTTTGGGTCTTTAGTTTGCAGCTGGTCCATGTCACGGAGATCGGTCTCAGGGTGGAATAAGGCCTCTGCCTCCAGTAGCAGCTTCAGTAAAAGGCATCCCCTTTCAGAGAGCAGCACCCCTATAAACAACATACTGATTGGTCACTGCAGAAAGAAGGATGGATGACTTTCATAAGTGGTCCGAAAATACAAGAATAGCAGTTGTTGGACCTACTCTGCATTGAGCATTCCCCAACCCTGCTCAGTAGTCTTCCAGCATCCTGGGTCTTGTGGAGGAAGAGGGCGACGAGAGCCCTAAGCTGAGAGATGTCCCCCAGAACACCCTCCTCCAGGAGGCCTTCCCTGACCGTGTGCCTGGGCAGACCCACAGCCACTCCCAGCTCACACACATTCAGCCTGGGGCCTGCACCTGGACACACAGCCAACTGGGCCATCACCTGCTGCAGCACACCTAAGAGGACACACACAGTCATTTTAGCTTTGTCTTGGCTAATGTATTTTGAACTAATCGTATATATATTTGTGCAATCCTTCTATAATCAAGACGGTGAAAAGAACCTGTCTTAAGGAATCCCGGTTTAAGGTTTACCTGAGTGGGGGTTGTTCTCCGAGACAGACACACCCTCCCCATTGGATTCTCTGGTGTCCTGCACTGCTTCGACAGTGCTTGATGCTGTACTGACCACAGACAGAACAGGCAGAGCCTCGGACAGACCTCTGACTTAAACACAAAGATAGCCTCAATCACTCTTTTGGACTACATCCATGTCAAACATAGAGTAGGTTTGTAGTTTGTAAAGATACTTCTGTTGAGTAAACTGAGCCTGTTATAAAAAAGCTAGTATCTTCAACAAAGTGCTGTAAAGTCCTACTCTGTCTGTCGTCACCATAGAGTGATTTTACCTCCAGGGTCATCCATAATGTCTGAAGCCAGCTGAGGATCTTCACTGTTCAGGGCTTGGTAGAAGCTGCAGCAGGCCTTCTCACCCTTGGACAGACAGATGGACAGTAGCTGATTGGTCTGCTGGTACAAAGTTTGAGCTGCCTGGACCTGGTCTAACTCAAACTGGGTCAGGGTCCCACCGGAGAATAGGGCCAGGGAGATGGGCAGTACGGCATAGCCCAATCGAGAACATAGAACACTCAGCTGGGCCTGCAGTTGGCACTCTGGTTGGTGATGGGAAAAAGAGCAAACACAGTAGGGAGAAAAGAAAAATCTGGTTCAAGTTCAGCACTTGGATTGACACTCTGTACTCTGATGATTATAGATCCTATATATATTCAATATTACCCCCCATACCTGTTGGTCCACGCTGTAAGTCTGAAAAAGAAAAAACAAATGTGTAGGTTCAGATAGAAAGAGACTAAGTAAGCTGGTTTGGAACACTTTATGGTAAGGTGTGATCACTTTCTTGGGAATGGAATTATGTTACTCATCGCACCTGTGCCAGAACTGAGCCAGTTTCGGAGGCAGGGGTAGTGCTGCTGGCAGGTCCTCAGACACTCCAGGAAGCTTCTAGCTCCGGCCTCATCTAGCTCTGCATGGACCCCCTCCAGCAGCCTGCGGGCCCGCTCATGCGGGGTCTTCTCTGCACGTACAACAAAGTAGTTCTCCTGGGAGAGCAGTCCAGCAGCCAGGACTCGATCCAACAAAGGGGCCAGGTTATACATGGACTCCACCAGAAGGTCCCTGGACTGCAGCAGATGGGTCTTAACTGGCTGAGCCTTCCCTTGACCCTCTGTCAGTGACAACATTGGTTGTGTCGTCATCATTGATCTATCGTATTCATACTTATCATCTCAGCTAGATGAATGCTAGTTGAAGAACCTTACAATTAGCGCAAAGGTTTTACCCCTCCCTGAACCCAAAGCAATACAATAATATAACAATGCAAGTATATAATAATAACTATAGTTAGAGCACATTCAGTTATACGTTATTTGAATACGAGTAAATGGAATCCTACTTGTGTCAGAGGTCATTCCTTGGAAGTCCATTCTGTCAACATTAATAATCCTTCTGCTTGAGAGAAGATTTTAGATTAGATTTGATCT
>JAVQJY010195010.1:0-12171 GCA_036025375.1 Retropinna semoni | reverse complement strand
CCCCCCCCCCCC
The DNA here is from genome assembly GCA_036025375.1 of Retropinna semoni. NCBI lineage: Eukaryota > Metazoa > Chordata > Actinopteri > Osmeriformes > Retropinnidae > Retropinna > Retropinna semoni. The sequence goes on along the minus strand of JAVQJY010195010.1, from coordinate 12,159 downwards.
CCCCCCCCCCCCCCCCCCCCCCCCCCCCCCCCGCTTTCGAGCATTTTCATAGTGCGTCATCACATCACGGTAAATTTGTGGCAACACTTAAGCTAACAGGAAAAAGGAGGCTGGGTGTGAAATTGACAAACTATGTGATCTATGTTTCCACTAAGATCAAACACTTAACAACTACACTCTGCTCACTATAGCAACTACTCTTGACTGCACACACACACATACACGAACAAAACATACTGACACACACCCTACCTCTCTGGTGAAGAGCACCGCTGTGTCGTAGTGTTCCGGGTGGCGCTGGCTGGGTGGGTTAAAGAGCTGCTGCCAGGAGCAGAAGTTCCTGAGGGCCAGGCTGGCGATGCTGGACACCTGGGGCCCCACCTCCGGGTCCTCCACCAGCAAAACCTTCACCACCACCAGGGACAGCTGGTTCCTCAGACTTGGGTGCTTGTAGAGCTGTGCTGCCATTGACATCAGGGTCAGGATGTAGTGCTGGAGAGGGAGCACACGCACACAACCACACATACATTAACACAGAGACACACACTGGAGAACTTTGCTGCTTCGGCTTACACAGTTCCAATGCTGTTAGTCATAATCAGCAACAGTTATGGATCTGCATCGGACTGAATCAGACTGTATAAGGCTGGATATGACGGTTTTCTTACAACACAAACTTCTAGGTCAACACTCTGACAAGAACCCTGTTTGTTGTGAATATTTTAATGTAATTTCATGTCATGTCATGTCAAATAATTACAAAGGATCATATGAATGTCTGGTTTTTCTCTGGTCATCATCTGGAGTTTTTAATGATGATGATGGTGATGAGTCAGGAGCCTGCAGAGAGTAATTCCTCAGGAATGTGGAGCTGAACATAGCTTACATTGCTGGCTGCTGACTGACCTCACCATTCCCTGCTGCTATAAGAGGGCTCTGTACCCACCCTTCCCTTTAGGTAGGTGACCCTCCCACCACTCTCTCCCTGAATACAACGTCCCAGAGGGCAGCAGAGAGGAACCAGCATGACGGACTAACATGTTAAACATCGTAGTGTTACTTCTGTTGAACATTACAGCCTTTCAAACGACATGTCACTGCATTTTTCATCTTTCCATAATTGCGCTATAATGAAACGTTTGTGGATAATCTAGGTACTCTTCAATGCACAGTGTTACATGTTTTGATTGTTGGTGATTTGGAAGTTTTTAACAGTTGTATAGATTAAACAGTGTTTAATGAATAGTTTACTGTGATTATTGTGATCGTGAGTTGCATGTTAATTAATAAGGTTTGGCCAGTGTCTCTACTTGTCGAGCGATGAATCATAGAAAGAATTCACCGCCAGACACCTGAAATTCTCCGTTTTCACGCGACTGCTATCACGCTTGTCTAGATGTTAAACCATAATAGTTTTCAAACTGCGACTGTATTAATAACCAAAACAAAAAAATAAAATTCTGCTTAATTCCACTTTCCTCCAAATATAAATACAAAATAAACTAATTTTGATGCTTCAACAAACACGGATCCAAATACAAAAACTGGGCAGAACCATAATTTACTTAGAAATGTTATCTGGTAACCCTTAATCTTCTAATTATCCTAAACAGAAATTACTACCACTATCCAACATGAATAATTTAAGATCTCACCTTTATCTCGTCTCCATAGAAATGGGTCATGGACGCATCAGCCACCAAGAGAGTCTCCACAAAACGCGGAGCTGACACAAAGCGTTTCCGCCGCGGATCGCTCTTCCCGCCATCCTCACCCTGCGTAAAAATGTTCCTGTCTTGTAGACTCTCCTCATTAAGGCGATCATAGAGAACATGGGCATCTCGCGGTGTTTTTTGTGACAACCTTCTCTTGATAACATGAATTTGTTCAGTAGAACCCTCGAGCCTCGCGGAGCCCATCAGTTTGGGTTCAATCAGGTATTCGTTTCCTTCTGTAATGAAAGACCCGATCATGCCGTGGCACAAGCTGACAGCAACCACAGAGTTCTGCTTGTGGTCCACTTTTCCAGAGAAGAAGCATCCCCTCAGGTTCTCTTTAGTCTCCTCCGACTGGTTGATCATCTCGTGCTTGTCTGCCTCTGCAACCGGGGACCGGTCCTTGGCACCGGAGGAGCTGCGTAAAACGCTGAGATCTTTCGCTTTGATGCGTTGTATTGTCAGCGAGGGAGATAGAAAGCTGGTGTCCTGGACTAGGTTGAGAGTAAAGTCTTTTCCGAATGCGGTGAGTTTGAAGCTGGGCTGCTCCTCGCTTCTCTTCCAGAACCGACTGCCCCTTCTCTTGTCAACACGAATAGGAACAATGTCCTCGGTCTCGAACGAGTTAGAATCAGCCGTGTTAATTACGCAAAGTGTCAAGTAAACTAAGCACCACAGCGAGTACATATTGTGTACAGTATTAGGAATTCTATTGAAAGGAAGAAAATTCAATCAACCAAAACTTAAAGTGTAGGTTTCGTTCAAACGAGGCGTGCAGCTGAATTTTCCCAGCAGAACACTAGGAATCGTTTGAGACTGATAAAAATCGAACACCAACCTCTATCTATAATTATTTAAGTAGGCTTCTTGAAAAGTTTAACTGGTGAATTCAGTAGCCAAATTAACGATATTAATGGTTAGTGCTGTATAGTCCAAAATGTATTGCAGATATAGTCTGCAGGCGAAGTTGTGTTCCCCTCGTTCAGCTCAACTGGGGCTGGTCTACTGTCCCTCTGAAGAAAAGGACCGCCGAGGTATATATAGGCCTACGTGTGACTCTTCCCTCAACATAAGAGATTTATTTTTGATATCCATCGTTGCTGGAAACTCTCCTCCCACTCGTGCCTCCGGAGAGAGTAGGTTAAAGGGGCCCAATGAGAGAGGCCCGACACTCCCTCTCAGAAACAGCTTGACAACCCCGGGCCTATTATTAACTCGGGACAGCGGGACGTCCATAGTCTCCATACTGTGCATAGTTGAAAGTGCGCCGGTCAGTTATTTCGGAGCTGCTGGGAATTGACAGCTCTACTCAGAGCTGCATGCCCTGCGAGACACTGCTCCCTCACAGCACAACAGCCATGGCTCTCTTCAATCAAATTAAATGGCATAAGAGTTGGACACTTGTTTAGAGTAAATTGTTTACAATTATGTAATAGCTGCAATAACTGTAACCTGAGCCGAATGTGGCTAAAGCGCAAAAATAATAGAATTGCACACGGGCCTCTCAGACTATTCAATCACTTTAGGTTTTTCATAAATCTGGTATATTTGGACATGCTCTTAACCATACGGTTGAACCCATATGGCATAATTGTAAACTGACTCCGAGCTGTGATCAGAAAGCCGCTGACAGACTTGTGATGGGGCCGGGTGTGGGGTCTTTAACTGCATTGCCACAGTTACACCACCAGGTCGCAGTCTTGTACCTCTGACGCTCGTCGAGCGAAATCAGGGAAGCAGGGACGGAGAACAGACAAGGATTCAGATGCAAACAGGTGTCTTTAGTCTACATAGGATTGTGTTGCATTTGATAAGTCTGGGAAAAAATGTCAAATTGGAAAAAGTTGTGATATGGAGTAGGTGAACAACAAATTATGCTGTATTTAAATTAGACATATCAAGTAGCCAATTAAAATCGTCATATATCAAACTAAAATAAATGAGGCATAAAATAGCTTAAACATTAAGTAGGGGACGGATAACTGTTGGAGAAAATGAAACCAGCTTATTCTGGATGATTTTTTAAAATTAGAGCCCCAGAAAAGGCAGCTTGATGCTCAAGGTTCCAACAAAGGGGAGGAGACGTTTCAGCTCGTGCCACATGCTGAGGAGCAACAATAATATTTGCGAAACCGTCCCACCACATCTCCGCAGGCAGACGACAAAGTTCGCTGTTTGTATAAGAGTCTCAAACTCACAGAGCTAAGGGCAGAGTCTGGTTGCAGCAGAGTGGTACAGGATGAGACAGCGCCGCATCATGCATCCGTCTGCGCTCGAGGGTCGTAAAAGAGTGGTTATGTGCCTATAGGTCGCTGGATTGACCATCGCATGCAGAAACACGAAGATCAACAACTTGGAAGGGGCTTTCCGCACCTACTGCAACAATGGCTACATTAATCAGATCCTTGATGATTCTTATGGATGTCCTATTATATGTTGAATTTAATTCCTGCATGGAGGTAGATTTCTGTGTACCTGTTCGAATGGATTCTGAACTATCCGATAACCATCCCGGTCGACGAGAGGAGAGGATCAACGACAGAGAAGTGGTTTTCTCAATCAATGCTTTCCAGCAGGAGTTCACCCTCAGCCTCAGCAGGGATTCTAGTTTCCTGGTGCCCAGCATCGGTCAGGAGAACCGCCCCGCAGCTCTCAACTCTTCTGAGTTGAAGAGATGCTTCTACTCGGGCCACGTTAACGCGGACTGGAACTCTTACGCAGCGCTAAGTCTCTGCAAAGGTCTCCAGGGCGCGTTCTCTTACCATGGCATGGAATATTTCATTAGTAGGGCAGAGAGCGAGGCTTCCTCGGAAAATTTAACCAGGTTTAACTGGACTCACGTCATACGCCGACGGGGACGCTCTGAGTCGGGAAACAGTTCCGCCAGCAGGTGTGGGGTGGGATCTGTATCAGAGCTGAACATCCCTGCGTCTTTGGAGAAATACAGGCAGATGACACGCCTGGCAGGGGGTTATCTGTCTGAGAGCACGGTGCGCCTTAGCCGGTCACGAAGGTTCGCCTCATTTCCTAGGTTCGTGGAGGTTCTGGTCGTGGCGGATGAATCCATGAGCAAGTTCCATGGTGATGATCTGAAGCATTACCTGCTTACACTGTTGTCAGTAGCAGCGCGCCTTTACCGGCACCCTAGTATCCTCAACTCCATCCACCTAGTGGTAGTGGGCTTCATGGAGCTCAGCGAGGCGGACAAGGGGCCCAAGGTGTCCAGCAACGCAGCGCTTACGCTGAGGAACTTCTGCTCCTGGCAGAAGAAGATCAACAAGCACAGCGACGCCCACCCGGAGTACTGGGACACTGCCATCCTCTTCACCAAGCAGGTAGGAAGTGGGAACTGTTTGTGCAGGTGTTCACGTGCTGTCTGAATAGCCTTCATAGAGCTGCCGCTGATATTAACAATCAATATCAAGAGATTTGTTTTCCAGCCTTCATAGGGTTTAATGAGCTGAGTCATGTGTTAGTGTGTGTTTGTTGGTCAGACAACAGCATCAGCCAGGTTTTCTCACTGAGTACACCTCAGGGAAGGAATGAGAAATATGAATTTCTCTGTGATGAGGTAAATCTGGCTCGAAGGGTCCATCTGTGAGTGCTTTGTTCCGCCTCTCCTCTCCCCTTCCATCCTCTCCTCCCTTATCCTCTCTTCTCCCCTTCTCTCCTCTCCTCTCCTCCCTTCTCCTCTCGTCTCCTCTTCCGTCCTCTCCTCTCCTCCCTTACCCTCTCCTCTCCCCTTACATTCTCCTCTCCTCTCTCCTTCTCTACTCTTCTCCCCTCTCCTCTCCTCTTCTACCCTCATCTCTTCTCCTCTTCCATTATCCATGATACAATGACGGTAGGACATTTTACTGTATTACAAAAACATATGCTCAGAGCTGCAGATGTTCACACAGACAGAAGTAGGTAGAGGGAAAGAGACGGAGAAAGAGTATGCAAATGTTTTATTATGTGTTTTTACCAGGTCAGGTTAAGTTTAAATCATGACCTGTCTAACCTCATCCTGGATGATCTCATTCTGTGTGTTCAGGATCTGTGTGGGGCGTCCACTTGTGACACGCTGGGCATGGCAGACGTCGGCACCATGTGCGACCCCCGCAGAAGCTGCTCCGTCATTGAGGACGACGGTTTCCCCTCCGCCTTCACCACCGCCCACGAGCTAGGTCAGAAACGACCTCATTGGTCACTTTCCAGGTGCTGTTCATTGGCGAGACATAACATCAGAATATGGACACTTGTTGGTAGTTGCAATGAAGGTTTCAGCTAAACAAATAGCTTTTCACCCAGCACAGTTAGTGAGACAAAATAGTCTGACTCCTTCATGTGTGATCTTTGAGTAGAGTTTAGTTTAACATTGACAAAAGGGCAGCAAGAGCTGCTGATGCAGCGTTGATTACCCAATTACATGGCCTGGACAGTGGGACGGTGCTATCTGCTCAAGCAGAATGAAGCATGGACTTGTAGCTGTGGTGAGCGTGCAGTGTGGAAGCGTGCTCTGAACAGAGGTGATGTGTAGATGCCTCAGGCCTCGCTGACTCCTCATGCATGGACACCATCACATTACCCTGGTCTGTTACTTGTGATGAGGAGAGGAGGGAGGAGGGGAGAGAGGAAGAAAAGGAGGAGGGAGGAGCAGACCAGGGGCTGAGACTTAGGTAGGCCGGGGGCTGCAGTAAAGGCAGGCCAAGGGCTGAGTTGGAGGCAGGTCAGAGCTGTGTCTGAGGCAGGCAAGGGACTGAGTCTGACAAGAGCTGAGTTTGAGGCAGGCCAGTAACGCCTGATCCAGGCCAAGCTCCAGATGTGTAAGTGCTTCCAGATGAGAGAGGGCTTGAGAGGGGTTTAGTTTACCATGCCCACACCCGTGATGTCATCACACCTACTGCCTTCAAGGCAAGCCTCCTACACTCTTTACTCTGGTGATATCATCCATGGTGTGTTCAGTTCTGTGTGAGATGAGAGAAGGACATCATTGGTAGTTCTGTCATTCCCCTGTCTCTCTATGAGACTGTGTGTTAATAGAGAACAGTCTCCCCCAGACCACGGGTGATTTAGCACCAGTAACTATGTTATACATAACCATGTCATTATCACAGCGCTGTTTGTAGTCCTTCTCTGATTGGCTGGTCCTGTGGTGTCTAATCCAATCAGGTCACGTGTTCAACATGCCTCATGACAACGTACGTGCATGTGAGGAGGTGTTTGGGAAGCTCAAGGATGATCACATGATGTCGCCCACACTAATCCAGATCGACCGTCAACGGCCCTGGTCCGCCTGCAGTGCGGCCATCATCACCGACTTCCTGGACCGCGGACATGGTAGGTCACTTCTTGTTGTAGCATCACTGCATCCTGTGTTCACCCTTTCTAGTTACAGATTTCACATGGCTTTTGAGTTGACAAATTTTGTCTTAACACAAGCAATATACTGTATGTATAGATGACAATGTTATTTTTTGCAGTATATTAGAGCATAGTTTTTATACTGTGTTGAATGTAACAGTACAGTGTTAGTATTATACTGTGTGTCTGCAACTAGGTGACTGTCTGCTGGACCAGCCTACAACACACCTCTCCCTGCCAGACAGCCTGCCTGGCAGCAGCTACAGCCTCCCACGCCAGTGCGAGCTGGCGTTTGGTTCGGGCTCCAAGCCATGCCCCTACATGCAGCCCTGCTCCAAGCTGTGGTGCACGGGCCTGGCCCGTGGCCAGCTGGTCTGCCAAACCAGACACTTTCCCTGGGCTGATGGGACCAGCTGTGGGGGGGGCCGGGTGTGCTACCGGGGGGGCTGCACACACAGGAACAAAACCACGCACACTATGGTGAGTGAGCATGGAGGTGCAAAACTCAGACTCAGATATATGAACAGCATTAAGACATGTACAACAACTTATAAGACTTACAAAAAAGAGTGAGTGCGTGTGTGTGCTCCTCTGGCAGGTGGATGGGCGCTGGGGGAAGTGGGCTGGGTTCGGCCCATGTTCCAGAACCTGTGGCAGGGGAGTCCAGCTGGCCAGAAGGGAGTGTGACCGCCCAGCACCAGAACACGGAGGGAAGTACTGCCAGGGTCTACGGGTGCGGTACCGGTCTTGTAACCTGGAGCCTTGCCCTTCACTGACAGGTAATGACCCTAACACCACACACACTCACACACGCACCTATCCGACGCACAGGTAGTCCCCCCAACCAAACCTGCCCCCACACACACACCTGTCCCACACAAGTAATTATACCTCACACACACACACACACACCTGTCCTACATACAGGTTATGATCCCACACAAACACCTGCCCCACACAAATAGGCAGTGACCCCCCACACACACCTGTCCCATACACACACCTGTCCCATACACAAACCTGTCCCATATACACACCTGTCCCACACTCAGGTAGTTCTCATTCTATGCTCCCCAGCACATGGATCAATTATCAATGAACAGATTTGCTTGATCAAACATAGAACAACATTGTTAATCACATCTCGACTGCATGTTACTAAGTATGGTCGTCGTCCCCCCCCTCCCCCTTCCTCATGGGCACCCCCCACCAGGTAAGACGTTCCGGGAGGAGCAATGTGAGGCGTTCAACGGGTTCAGCCTCAACACCAACCGGCTGAGCTCCTCTGTGGTCTGGGTGCCCAAGTTCTCTGGCGTCTCGCCCAAGGACCAGTGCAAGCTCATCTGCCGGGCCAACGGGACCGGATACTTCTACATCCTGTCTCCTAAGGTACCACCCTACCAGAACCGGGCCTAACTGGTCTCTAGCTGCTCCTCTTGTTGCTGCTCTGCTCTGGTTCTGGTTTTGGGCTAATCATTCTGTTCGTTTTCTGCTTGCTATGCAATATTAAAAGTAAGGACTTAATCTGTTTTAACTAAAATTATTGAGTTTAATTATACAATTACTATATAATAATGATTTATCTCTCCATCCGAGAGAAATTAAGATGGAAAGGGAGAGAGTGCATAGCTCAGAGAGAGGCAAAGGAGATGAGTTTGGGAAGGAGGAGAGGCAGAGGGAGAGAGAGAAGAGTGGGTCAGTGTTTGTAACAGCTGTAAGCTGTCAGTTGTATTTACTGTAACAATACTAAAACAGTGTGTTGCTTCATTACCAGCCGAAGCTTTGATTCTGGTTCGGCCTCCCAGCTCCTGCTCTAAAATTGAAAAGCACTGATATACAACCTAGGTTTACTGTAGGCCTGCCTATCTGCCTTTGTGTACCATCGTCCCACTTTCTTTTTACCACCCTCTCTCTCTTTCTCTCTCTCTGCCTTTCTTTTTCATTAGCTCTCACCTTCTTTCTCTCTCTCTCTCTCTCTCTCTCTCTCTCTCAAAATATGTCTCCCTCTCTCCTCAGATGTGTATTAATACGGTTCTCTAACCCCCTGTAGGTAGTGGACGGGACCCCCTGCTCCCCAGACACCTCAGCCCAGTGTGTCCAGGGACTGTGCATCAAGGCTGGCTGTGACGGCAGGCTCAGCTCCAGTAAGAAGTTTGACAAGTGTGGTGTCTGTGGAGGAGACAACCAGAGCTGCAGGAGGGTGTCTGGCATGTTCTCCAGGCCCATGTAGGTGCCCTGCTGTCCTTCCCTAACCGTGTCTGACTTCTGTTTAAAGCCATTGTTAGCATCTTTTTTGTTATCCAGGAAGTGTCCTGTTGTCCTCCCATCACTCTCAAAATATACAAGAATTTACCAGTGTTGTTAACTCTAAACTTATGATGAAATGTTTTCCACCTCTGAACCCACCCCCCAACCCCCCATCACACGGCCTCCAGACATGGCTACAACTTCGTGGTGATGCTCCCTGTGGGCGCGACCAACATCGACATCCGCCAGCGTGGCTACCGAGGATTGGTAAACGACGACAACTACCTGGCCTTGCGCGACCGGCGGGGGCGGTACCTGCTGAACGGGAACTACGTGGTGTCAGCGGTAGAGAGGGATGTGCTGGTGCCCGGAGGCCTGCTCAGGTACAGCGGCACCTCCTCCTCCCTGGAGACGCTGCGGGCCACGCGGCCACTGCAGGAGGCTCTCACCCTGGAGGTGCTGTCGGTCGGTCGGATGACGCCGCCGCGCATACGCTACTCCTTCTACCTGGCGGAGGATGAGAGGAACAAGAAGGAGTGGAGCAAGGAGGAGGGGAGCCACAACAGTGTTCTGATGGACAGTAACCAGGTGGAGGGGAAGGAGAAAGATAAAAAGAGAGAGATGGAGAAAGAGAAGGAGAGAGAGATGGAGAAACAGAAGCAGAGAGAGAGGGAGAGAGCGATGGAGAAAGAGAAGGAGAGGGAGAAGGAGAGAGAGAAAAAGCAGAGGGTGGTGGGTAGTTGGGTGGCGGGTGGGTGGGAGGACTGCTCGGTGAGCTGTGGCAGTGGTGTGCAGCTCAGGGCAGTGCAATGCCAGGGTCCTGACGGGGGGGCTGCCCAGGACTGTGACCCCCCCCTCAGACCCCCGGCCAGTAGGGTGTGTGGAGACCCTTGCCCTGTGTGGGAGCCAGGACCCTGGTCGCCCTGCTCCAGGAGCTGCGGGCGGAGCTTCAAGCGGCGCCCACTACGCTGTGTGACTCAGACTGGGCTAAACTTACACAGGGAGCATTGCTCTGCAAAGAGGAAACCCCAGGAGCTGGATCTGTGCAACCTGGGGCCCTGCTAAAGCTGGGGTGCCCTATCCTGGACCCTGGTGCCCTGCCTTGAACCCTGGTGCTCCTCCCCAGATGCTGGGTCCCTGCTAGGAGAGCCATCCCTGTCCTCTGGTACAGAACCTCATAGACATGAAGAGAGAGAAAGACCTCCTAGTCCTGCTCTCCCCTCCATCTCCCTGGTGCTCCAGCTCTGCTGTGGCTGTCTGTTCGCCCTCCGCACCCACATCACTCTGGACTCATGATATGACAGGGATGCAGTCTGTCTGCTGAAGGACATCTGAGGTTGAGTGAGAGAGTGTTTATGGAGATTAGGCTGTGTTCTGAGCCTGTTGTTGGTCCTGACCTGGAACTCTCCTGCAGTCTGGCCCAGTCTGTCTGCTCCACCTGTGATTGGCTGTTTGGTGCTTGAAAATAAAATGTGGAAGTGGTACATGAGCTCCTTAAAGAGCATGTAAATGACAGAGACGCAATGTTTTGGATAATATTTGTTTGGCTTTTAAAGTCTACCTCTAGCAGGACAACACAATCATGAACAAACACACACACTTTGAAACACAAAGACATGCAGGTCAGAGTTTTGGCCAAGTTGTAACAAGCAATCAATCACTGGATTCTTGTCCGAAAATATGGTGAAATGTGAAGCGGCTTCCTCTGGCATTTAGCCTTCCCTAGTCATGACAGGATATGAACTGTGAACACAGTGAGAAGAGCACTTCTGTTCAACAGATGTTACAAGGAGACCTCCACACCCTGGTTTCACAGAATCATTTTGTATTCACCAGCATGGTTAATAACTTTTATATTTGGCATATTTAACCAGTTGCTACGTGTATGTTTCATGCCCAAACCATTTAAGGACATACCATGTTCTCATTTCTCTATCCTAGACACTTGAACAGACTTTAAACAGCATTGCTGAAAAGGCAGATGGGGATTCTGAATGCAGCTGTGGTTATTTTCACCTATAATGGACAACGATACTAACACAGTGACAGTAAACCATAAACATATTAGTACCGCTAAACTAACATTGTATCTTTGTTTAATTTATCGGTTCTGTATACTGTAGTTAATGTATGTGTTAGTGGAAGCCCAGCTTTGCCTGCCTGTTAGGTGCCAAAGACATGACTGATGATCAGAGAGGCCTCAGAACTGAATGAACAGCTGAGTCACTGTCTGATTGCTGCCTCAGTGTTATTGCCTTTGTCTCTCCACCTTGCCCCACATCATGGTCCATGTCTGCTTGTGTCCCGAGCTGTAGCAGGACCAAGCCAGCTGAACCACCCAGAGCCCAATGAGGGATTAGACATGTGTTTATACCTGGGAAAGGTGAGTGTGAGGGTCCTACAGATGTTCAGAACTGAAGATTCAGCCTGGCAGGTTATATTATGTAGCTTCTTTGTTGTTCTGTTGATTCTGCAGTTAGGCAGCCTGACAGGGCTGTGTTCTTCACTGCGACTCACTGGAAATTTCATTAGTGACTTTTCATCTGCTGATCTCTCTACTGATCTTTCTGTGCTGATCTCCCTGCTGATCTCTTTCTGTTGATTCCTATTGATCTCTCTGTATTAATCTATCTGCTGATCTCTGCTGTTATCTCTGTGTTGATCTCACTGCTGATTTCTCTGATGGTCTTTCTGTGTTAATGTCATTGTTGATACCTCTCTGCTGATCTCCCTGTGTTGATCTCACTGCTGTTCTATCTACTGATTTCTCCAGTTCAGTCAGGACTCTCCACAGGACCGTGACAAGAAGCAAACAGTTTTGCTCCCAACTCCATTCAGATCTGATACCACA
>JAVQJY010192210.1:0-10021 GCA_036025375.1 Retropinna semoni | reverse complement strand
TATAATATCAAAAAAATAGACTGAAGCATGTTACGAAAAATGTCGGTGAAATAAATTAACAAAATACGCCATTTAGGCAGGTATAATTGAAATACAGTGTTTACATAAAAAAAATGTGTTGATTGACGGATTAATGTTTGTTGATATTGTTTGTCATCTACTCACTGCTCGCTCGGGACTCTCCTGGTCGTCTGGGGGGGTGCTGCTGTGGGGGTTCCCCTGGGGGGCTCCGGGATGTCTGTCCGAGGAGGGGGACCGTCTTCTGTCTTTTACCTGGGGGGGGGGGGCAGGTGACATATTTTACAAACACTCTCTAAACAGAAAAACACCACAATAGAAGTAATGGCACTTGGGGAAATTATTCCTGATTCTAACTGTGCGGAAAAGTCCTTTTAAATTCTTAAACAGACAGCTGACTGTAGATGATCAAAGTCATTTTTTGGGGGGGAACCAACTAACATCTTAGAGAAGCAAAACTAACCACCATTTTACAGTGTCTTGATTACATAGAGCCCTCTTTTCTAGATTGGCGGTTATGTTTAACGCTGAGAATACGCTCTGTACTCACGGCTGGCACTCGGGCCTGGCTGTAAACATGACTGTCCTCTTGGTCTCTGTCAGAGTCTGGAATAGAGAATCAGAATCAGAAAAGCTTTATTGATCTCTGAGGGGAAATTCAATTTTATTCGAAGCCATCGCTCCATGTCAGTTGAGGAAGACCAATGGGTGAGATGAGATGGTCTTCGTATCACTGTCAATGACTGTCCTGTGGACTGATTGTAAGTAAGATCAAAGTGACTAAAAGGGGACTGTTTCATAAAACCAGTTTACTAAATAGGCCAGGAATCTGTTGGCTGGCTGTCTTTGAAGAGAGAGTCACAGAGACTTTTTAGCTCTGAGTCAGACTAACCAAAAGAAGCCTGGCTAATTTGGTGTACTTGCTTTAAAGAACAGGCCCAAGGCATTTTTCTTTTTTAGTTGTTCCTTGTCTTCCTGGTGGGTTTAGGTTGGATATCGGTGCTGATCTGTGGGCCCATGTGAAGCCCTTTGTGACATCGCTTGTTAAAAGGGCTATACAAATAAATGTCGATTTGATTTGATTTGAAGTGTGGATTCTCCAGACTGTCAACAAATCAACATGGCTACTGTGACAGCCCCTCGTCCGTGGCCGCAGGTAGAAGCTCATTCCCAGGGTTGGTGCCGTGCGGTCCAGTACATAAAGGTTCCTCACCATCTGATTTAGGGACGAGGGGCTGTCAAAGCGAGGGAGCGGAGGAATGACAATCTTGGAATTCTTTCCATGGTCTTGCACGCCCCTTCACCGCCACACCTCTGCCCCCCCCAGTCCACGCAACCAGCCCACGTCTTCCAACGCCCCACCTCAGCCCACATAGCTGTCCAAGGTGTCCTCCACCCTCATTTATTCCCTATAGTTCCTCTCTCTCCTTGTGGTTGGCAGGCTCTTGACTTGTTGTCTGCCATCGCTCGGCTTCCGGCCATGTCTTTCTTTAAGATCCATCTTCGTGTGACTGCTGTTTTACTCGTCTTGGCGTGTGCGTATGGGTGTTTGTGCGTGCGTGTGTGTGTGTGTGTGTGCGGGTGTGTGTGTATGGGTGTGTGTGTGTAAAGGTAGACAGTGCAGAGGGCCAGGAGTGACTGGCGTGCCTCTGCGAGCAGTGCCGAGGTGTCAGATGTCTTCGCGGGTCACGGGAACGCATAACAGACATTCAGACACACACCCACAGCGCTCCATCGATCCTCGCACTCGTCAGTGGAATGGATGCACATACCTATGAATAACAGATAAGTGTTGTTCAGTGATTCGCTTCGTGATGTATCTTTTCAGCACTTAACGGTGGGCTTGTCTGCTTCATCTTCAAACTAAAGGGGTGTGTGAAGCGACACACCTGGCAATCTCTCGGATGGCTTTACCGTGCACTTTGGTGCTCATGGTGGGTTAGCTATGTTTCATAAACTCTTTAGCTTTAGCTCTTTAGCTATTCGGCTAACACATACGGTTTGGCAATTCGGTATCTTCATGTTCAGTTAAAGGTCAAAGGTTAAAGGTCACATCCCATAGAAACACAGAATACTCCACAAAAACAGTTTTATGCAACCTGAGACATGACTTCGAACTAACTTTAAAACAACCAGTTACAGCCTTAGCTTGCTGTCAGGTACAGAGCGTCATAAAATAGACCCTGGTCATCGGACGAAGGTAAGGTTGTGTTGACATGTAACTCTGTTGTGATGCAAAGTAAGCAACATCAACACAAAGGCTCTTCACCGATATCACATATCAAATTATTTTGATCAGTTTCATTACAGATGAATCTGTTTCTGTTGTAGTTGGCTCTCTGCTTGCTTACTTTACTTTACTAACCAAAGGTCTGACCATGGAAAACTCTGTGGGCTTTTTAGTTGTGTGGGTCAAACACACGCCTGCATGTACACAATCAAACATAGACACACACACACACACACACACACAAAGGGCAGAACAGAAGAGGACAGTCGCAGGACGTCTTCCTGTATGAGATAATGCTAATCCTATTGGTGCTGATTTAAACCCAGTCATGGGACCCAGAAGAGAGAATAGCCCCATTGTTGGCATTGAAGCTAATACATACTATTCCAGTTATAAATAACACGGATTGACATGAAAACTCATCAGCGAGTAGCATCAGCCGAGTTTGTAGAACTGAAGTGGGTTGGCTGTTTACAACTCAGCGGTGATTTTCACTAGCGTCGGTTGGGCTACATTGCATTGCTCGGATAAACAGTTGTTGCAGTCCAGGACAGATCCAAACCAGGACATTATCAAGCCTTAAACAAGTGATTAACTATTGTTACCAGACTTGCTTTTTTATAGAAGTTGAGAATTTAAATCATGATTTTTGTTTGAACTTTGGCCAAATTCAAATTGATTTGAAGTTGGACAAATGAACACAGCCAGCCTAGTTCTCTGCCAGGAAATATTACAATAAAACAAAGAATTCTTGCCTAAGATTTCAAATAGTGTTTCTCCATGCCTGCTTCGGTTAGATATTCAGATTTATTTGTCTCTTTTTAAGCTAATGAAAGGACAAAGACTGGATAATTCCATCCCCTTACACATTGATTGGCATTCTCAGGAGAAGATTGAGATTCAACAAAGTCCAGCTCATGCATCCTAGGGGTTGATGTAGTTCCAAAACAGGCCGTTCCTCTCTTTGTCTCTGTCACCTGTCATCACACAAAGCCCCATGGCAAAATATTCCATAACAACAGACTCCAAAAGACAAATATCTTTAGTGAATGAGACCCATGACTTCTTTGTGTTCTATTCTTCAACTGGAAGCCCTTGTGTAGATGCGAGCGGAATGTATCGTGTTTGGAAAGACTATTTCACTGGAGAGACTGTTGTTTAGAGGGCAAGATGGAGTTGCGTTGCTGTCTCCCATAGACATCTGTAGTCCCTGTGATTTCACAGGGCCATCATTTTAGACCAGGCTCCACAGAGAGAGATCCCCAATAAAGATGAGTACATCTGTGAAAAGCACCATGGGAAATGAAGTCCACTCTAGAGTGTCTTCTAGCCCTCTTCTATCTCCGATGGAAGAAACAGACACACCCACAGGCTTAAGTTGACCGGCAGGAAATGCCGCTTTTGTAAACAGGAAACGGGTATTTTTTGTGAGATAAGAACTCTGTATGGAGGGGGAAAAATAATCTTTCCTTTATAATAATGATGTCAGATCTAGCTGTGTTGGATCGGGCAAGACAGAGATGTTTAACACCGGCAAATGTACAGACAAAAGTGCCCTGCAGTTATCTCTCCTAACGTACACAGTTGTGTGCCTTATATCTTTCTTAAGGGTGGGTTTCCTCAGATTGTCAAATTGTATTTCCTTGTGAGTTTCTCTGATTTCCTCCAGGTCGTCCAATCAACTCTTGACCCGACTTCCTCATCCAAAAAAGGCCCGCCCACAAGCCTGGAAACCTGTTGCCAGGAAACGGTCATCACTGCAGTAATTATTCAGTAATGTTTAGGTCACGTGACACCCCCCTTTTCATATGCTCCTTGTTCATTACAAACACAAAACAGGACATCAAGAACCCATAACCAAGGAGACTCCCATACTCTCACCAGTTCAAAACGCAGAAACTTTATTGACACTAACGTCAGATTTAAACCTGTAATCCTCAACCTCAAGCTGGACTGTAATCATCACAGGGCTTCAGATCAGCCTCTCTATTTACAGCCAGGTGGATCTCAGGAGAGTTAACTGCCACACATACTACTATGGTGTGGGATAAACATCTATGTATAGTCTATCAACAACATTCACTGAAAGGACTGTACCAACGCATCCTAGGGACGGGGGTAGCAGTCTGTACCTCCCTACCCTGCCCTGCACTGCCACGGGAGACCGGTGTCCCGTTAACACATCACACCCCCAAATACACACTGGAATGACACGGGGACACACACCAACCGACAGGCACGCACCCACACACACACACACACACACACTGACGCGCCTAGACACACACATTACACCCATACCTTCACAGGGAGGGAACAGGGCTACGGTTTCACACATTTCTAATCGGACAGAAACGAATGACCGAACACCCCCCCCCCCTGACTAATTATCATCGGGAAGAGGCAAACTCGTTGGAAACCGACGGAGACGCTCCCCAACAGTTGCCGACCCTCAACGAGAATCAACTGCACCCGAATACTTTCGATTATTGGATCCATGCGTGTTTCCCCAGGTCTGTTCTCCAGTTAACCTGCCCCTCTTCCTCCCTCCTGTAGCCAAGGCTGGCATACCAGGCTGCAACCCGACGGCAGGCAGATCCTATGACCACCAGGTCGCAGCTGTTGCCCTTGTGTAAAATTACGACGAGCTGTTTGAAATAATTGCCTTGCTGCCTGCCCACCATCCCCTCCCTCCCTACCCCCCCTGAAAAACCACCACATACAAACTCCTCTCCACTGCTCTCTATGTGAGGACCGACCGAGAGACTGATCAATTATGTCACAGCTCTGTGTTTTGATTAACTTGTATGTCTGGCCTGAGCATTTTGATAATTGCTGTGCTTAGCAATGTGCAGACCGCGATACTAGCTAAGCTCCCCAACCATCCGCAAGGCTTGACACCGAGGAGAATTTTTATAAGAAAACAACAACAAACAGGACCATTGTTGTGTTGTCAAACCCCTGAACCGTGTGTTTGAGTGATCAGAATGGAGTCATAAACGGATTCAAACCGCGGAAAACTGTATGACAAAACTCACTGGAGGACGTTCCAGTTCATGACTTAAAACTAAACACCAATAGATCGAAAACACAGCTAACCATTTCAGTCAAATCTTGAAGTGGTCAAGCACCAACAAATCCCCATTGCTGAATTTGTTCTTTTCACTTCTAACCACAGGAGGAAAACAGAGGAGACACAGCATAGAGAATCTGAGAAAACTTGGAATTTACAAGTTCATACACAGAGAAGATAAACCTCCAGGAAACCACAGGGGAGAAGTCCCATAGCTGAGCTCTCCACAACACAGTCAGTGTTAGTCCCAGCGACACTCCATCCTACCTGGGTTCCAGTGTCAGCTTGCCTCCTCCCTCGGTTCACAGTGATGGTGAGAGATCTCCACAGGCTTGAACCACAAACGGAGCTCCCTCTCAAACGCACGCTCGCTAGTTATCTCTCTCTGAATTTCCCTCTTTCCCCCCCTCTCTCTCTCTCAGTCCCCCTTCTCTCTCTCTCTCTCTCTCTCTCTGTCCACTCTCTCTCTATCCTTCTCTACCTCCTCCCAGCCTGTCTGCTCCCTCTCAGAACTTTCAGTACAGAACTGGACAAGCCCCATGCCAACTCTAGGTGGGACATATCCAGAGCTCTGATTGGGCGATGCCAGAGGGATGCCCCCATTTTAGGGTGGTGGTGAGGGGCAGGGCTACGGAGAGGGGGAAGGGAGGGGAGAGGGGACAAACTTGTGACAGGACTGAGAGTCTGCGAGGCTTGAAGTTTTGACCTGCAAGAGGAAAGAGGAAATGGTTGCCCTGGAAGCGACCAAGGGAGAAGGAGACTGTCAGTCATGCTGGCTGAGCGTGACAACATTATCCAGAGAAGTTAAACCGGGGGGAAAAAAACAGGGATGTCAACAACAACGATTGTTGTTACGTAGCCCTGCCTCTCTGGTGCTAGCTTATAAATATACCTCAGGCAGCTGGGTGTCGGAGCGGGCCTTGGGTCTCGGTTTAAAGAAAGTGTGACTTCTTTTTTCTGGGGTGAGCAGCTGGTGTACTGAGCTTAACACTGGATGTTTATACCCCCACTGTCCGTCCGTGTGGCAACATCCTCTCGTAAACAACAACGTCTGCAGAGCTCGAGGAGCTAGAGGGAGACCAAGCCAGCCGTTTAGACATGTGGAAGTGGTGGTTCGGTGACCACATTGGGATCAACATTGGCTCCCTGAATAAAAATCCTCGGTGCCTTTAGCTCAGTGGTTTAACACAGTCTTGTGCCCCTACAGGTGGCACAGGCGTGATGCTTCCCAGTCACACATCCTTGGTTAGAGAGTGAGAGCCAGATATCCTCAACCCCTCGTCTCTGCCAGCTGTGTAGGTCCATGTGTGCCAGCCCTGCACACAGGGTCCCCGGGCCCAGCCCCAGCCCCAGCCCCAGCCCCAGCCCCAGCCCCAGCCCCAGCCAGGGAGTCAATCCCTGGGCCAAGTGCATCAACACGCAGACATAGACATGCGGTCTGCCAGGGGGTCGATCAGCCAGCTAGCAATGTCTTAGCTAACACTGTCATTGTGGCTTTCTGCAAACCAACACAAAACTAGGATTTACATCTGGGGAGGGAATGTGGGTGAGGAGGGGATGAGGAAGGGTGAGGTGGGGTGAGGAGGGGAGGCAGGCAGCAGGTTGGCCCGGTGCTGGGTGTCCCGGCAGCCAAGCTATGCCCCAGTCAGCGTTGCGGGCAGTCAGGAAACCGGAGCAGCCGGGCTGGGCTGGGGTGGGGAGTCTGTCGGGGGTGAGGTGAGGGAGGGTGGGGGGGCAAAGGGGAGGCCAAGGGGGGAGGAAAACAACCCCCATGGGCGGGGCCACATCACCCCAGAGGAAACAGCTGCTCCCCACAGGGATGACTCCAGAGGTGGATCACATGATCACCAGGTCTTTAACGAGTGTGCTTCTACCCCTGCCACGGCTGAAACTGAACGCCTCCCTCTGGGTGAGCTCCCCGCTTTAAGTGCGCCTTGTGTCGTGTACACTGGCCCTTTAAGTGGACATCGGAACCCGGACTTAAACGACACGCGGAAAGCAAACAGATTCCACCGGATAAGTGGGCGCTGGCGGGCCTCGGGCTGCACCAGGAACACCAGGAACCAGATAAGATAAACACTAGATTCTCATGGCTGTCAGCCTGACAATGGTCACATCCTCTCCACCCCTTCACCTTGACCTGGAGCCTCAGTCCCTGGGATCCTCGAGCACTGGACCTGGGGTATTTATAGACAGAGGTCAGGCCAGGGAAACACCTATAGGCTTAACAACTAACACTTAACGCTTAACCAATAGCTTAACAGCATGGCTGAAAAAACCCGGGAGAAAAGGGATCTGGGTGGAGCGATGAGAGGAGAGCAGAGGAGAGGAGGGATAAGGGGAGAGAGGAGAAGAGAAGAGACAGGAGAAAAAGGATCTCTCTGTGGGGGAAAGATTGATCTGATGGGGTGAGGAGACAAGAGCAGAGAAGGGGGGAGGAGAGAAGGAGGATGAGAGAAGAGGATGAGAGAGGAGAAGAGGAGAGACAAGAGGAGATAGATGAAGAGAGAGAAGAGAGGAGACGGGAAAATAGAGGTCAGGAGAGATGAAGAGAGGAGAGGAGGGTGGACATCAGACTACAGGACTTGGAGGGAGGTTTGTGGTTGAGAGAATGACTTGTCATATGTAGTTCAAAAGGCCCATGGTAGGCTGTCAAAAGAACCTGAACAAAATCACAAAACTATAAACATGGCTGCTCTGACTCACAATATTGATCTACTGTCTTGCAAACTAGTCTTCTTTTTAATGTAGCTCAACTGCATAGTCAAATACAATTTCTTGGATCACCACTTTCTTTCTCCAAAATCAAGCACACACCATGGCAGTGAAACAGGAGAGAATCCAATCGTGTCACTCATCATTAAAAAGCATCACAGAAACCAGACAGTATCTAGTGAATCACCAGTGAAGCCTCTCTGATGCCAGTGAGGCCCGAGCAAACGTGGCTCTCCCAGTCCATGCCTCCCCGAGTCACTGACCTGCATTGGAGGAGGGTGTCCAGGTGACTCTGAATATCCCACGCAGACACTCACACATGGTCCAAAGAAACGCAGACGCACACAGCACACACACACGGCACACACCTTGACACACCAAGGAACCAACGGATAGAGAGACAGGCGCAGGTAGATGAGCAGGTTCTCTAGAATGAGAAAGAAAGAGAGAAGATGGAGAGAACAGTCTGTCTGTTGGTGGCTGGCAGACCTGGCTGTCGCTAGGCTAGTATGAGGAGAGAGAAGGATAGGGTCCTGGGCTGGGAAACTAAGAGAGAGGGATGGGTGGATGAATGGAGAAAGAGAGAGTGTGTGTATTTGTGTGTGTTAGAGAGAGAGGGAGAGAGAGAGAACAGGGCAAAGGGGAGAGAGAGAAAAAGAGAGAGAGAAGGCAGAGGGAAGGGGAGAGATGGAGAAAACTGGGCAGAGCGGGGAGAGAGAGAGAAAGAGAGAGAACAGGGCAGAGAGGGGAGAGAGAGGGGCGACAGGGGAGAGACGGGACAGAATAGGGGCGCATTAGTTCAAGTGGACAGTCAGCAGTTTGGTTGCCCCCCCAGTAAAGCCCTGCTCCATTGTGATGTGGACCAGGGGGCTTTAGCGCTGAACGAGTGGTTCTTGTTACCAGGCTTAGTGTGAACTGACCAGTGGACACCGTGTCCGACCCCCCCCCCCTAACAGATAGGATAGGCTGAGGAAAATACACACACAACCATGGACACACCACACTGCTATGGAGTAAACAGCCCCGCTAGGCCTAGACTGGCCTGCCAAGGTCCTAATCTCTTTACTCTCTCATTTCAAACCTTACTCTGACTCTTTCCTCCACCATATAAGCAGCAACAAGTCTTTACCTGCTTACCGGCATTACCTGACTAATGGAGTAGCCATGTTTTAGCTTTTTTAGCCTTTGCTATGAATGTCTTTGTGGAGGAGAGCTTAGTCATGACCTGGGTTTGTGAGGTAGCTGCATTATTGCCTATGTTAAGCTGAGGAGGTATTTTAGTTTCTGTCGGTCATTGAGAAAACTCAAAAGTACAGACTTTGAATCTGACTGTGACAATTAAATCTAAAAGCGTATTCGGCATAATAAATACCACCAGCAGTTACGGAAGTATCACTGCGGAGAGCTAATTTGCTTGTTCGGAAAGATCAATTACTGGTCCTGGCTTGAGTTCCTAAGGGGAGAGGGAGGACGCAGACTTTAAGTCAACCTACTCATGATATCCATGCTGGGGGAAAACAGTTCAGTCATTTCAGTGTTCCTGAAAAGCTATTTCACACATGACTCGTCTTAAATTGAAAAACTATTTTTCTCTCGATCTCCGTTACGGGGATGACATTTGAAATGTATTTGAGCTGCAGACCCAATTCGAAGTGACGTTGTCGCTGGTTAAATAAATGGCAAATCAGCATTCATTATACATCCCATAAATTACACACTCTTTACACAGATTTAATCACATGTATAAACGTTTCTCAGAGTGGAGTCCGTTTTGTTAGTTTGCTTGCTTGCGCTCCTGTTAACTAGGTTACCACAAGCAGACTTGATGTGACGTAAACTGTGTAAAGCAGCTCCGCCCATATTATATTCTAGCCAATCAGATCATCTGAATGAAAGGAGTGGCGGGAAATCAACTAATGTTTTGATGATACGGTGCACGCTTAAACTGAAAGAAACAGGCCAGCTACACAGATGATTCGTTTTTT
>JAVQJY010190053.1:0-16320 GCA_036025375.1 Retropinna semoni | reverse complement strand
TTTATAAATGACTTTCACTTTCACTAACACGGCTATGAATCATTCAGATGAGTGGAGCTGTACCAGACATAGCGCTGGGCTGTGCACCATGTGGCTGGGGTACACACAGAACAGCACAGAATGGCAGGTATCAATAACACGCTGCTGAGACAAAGATAGCATCCTCCTAATCCCAGCCTTAGACATCCTGCCAGATACGTGATATCCAAAGATTAACATGAGGATGTCTCTCCGTGAATGAGAATAGAACTATCTCTACCACAGACAACAATCACATCATGTTTGTCTTTTTATCTTTCACATGTGTCTGTCTTCTATGAGCTGACTGAAGAACTGGAGGAATTGGTTGGTTGGCTGGTTAAATGACTGGCAGGCTTATTGGATGGTTGGCTGACTGGCTGGCTGACTGGATGGCTGGATGGATGACTGACTGGCTGGCTGGATGGATGGATGACTGACTGGCTGCCTGGCTGGATGACTATATGGATGGATAGATAGATGGCTGGCTGACTGGCAGGGAGTGGAGGGGGGGATGTGGGAGTACGGTTGACTTGCACTGCGTTTTTAATAAAGGAGGGTTTGTGTGTGTGTAAGTGTGTGTGTTGGGGAGGGCGCTGGCGAGTTAGCGAGGAGAGCACAAAGCAGCATTCACCTTCAGTGTTTACATTCAGGATGAGGTGAACCTTAATTATATTTGACGGGCCTTTTCTCATCACCCTGTTTGTTCATGTATTACGCAAATCAAGCGCTCCGCTTAAACCAGGATCAACACCGTACTAACCCCTACCCCCACCCCACATCCTTCACTTCATTGTAAGATGATGAGCTGATAGGCCGCCTGTACCGAGCTGTGTCTGTGACTGGTGGATCATGTTTAAACAAGCTCCTGTTACAATATGACTGGAATACTGGAACAGAGACATGGCTTATCTCTAATTTTCTACCTCTTCCTGAATCAACTACTCAGAGGGGAGGGGAGGGGAGGGGAGGGGAGGGAGGGGAGGGGAGGGGAGGAGAAGGGAGAAATTACACAAATCTAATAACATTTTATTTGTACATCCCTACAAGCAGTGCCAGAGCGTGCTCCCCAGTCCCCAGAAGCCTCACCTCCGTCAGGATGGGTCCATTCAGGCCGAAGCGGTCAGCAATCATCATGTGGATCTGCCTCTGACGGTCCTTCTTCCTCACACTCTCGTAGGATGGTAACCTGGGGAGGGCATCATCCATGGGGGGCAGACGGTAACTGGACGGCAGGCCCACGTAGAACAGCTGGCCTGGCTGTGGGACACACCATACACACCATGACCACACATGCACACACACACCATTTACAGACACGTACACAAAAAACACACACACCGTATACCCACACACCAAACAGAGACATGCCACACACACCATTCACACACACACACAAACACAGACATATATACTCACACCATAAGTCATGGAAATAGATAGTGAGTGAGATATCCAATGTAGCCTGTGTGCGTGTGTGTGTTCCATACCTGTGTATTGTCACCCATGATGTTGTGTGTGTGTTCCAGACAGGGAGAGCCTACTAAGGTCTGTCTGCTGTTGTAGTACTGGGGAGGAGCATCCTGCAGAGACAGAAGAGGAGGAATAGATTAGTGTGTGTGTGTGTGTTTGAGTGAGTGTGTGTGTGAGAGTGAGTGTGAGAGTGAGTGTGTGAAGGAGAGAGAAATTCGAGAAAGAGAGTTGGAAGTCAGGGAGAGTCACCCGTGGTGGCAGAATACAGTTTGTTATGTGTAGGATTTGGGTTAAATCCAAAAATGTAGAAGCAGTTTAAGGACCCTACCTCCATTTTCCGGACAGAGTATACCATGACAAGCAAAATATGACCAATTGTTGCATAGACGAGAGAAAAAAAAGAAACTGGTGTGAAAAAATAGCTTGCACCTATTGATTAGTAGAAAGAAGGACGAAAGAGATATTTACTTCTGTATTCCACTGCCTAGGCAAATAATAAACAACAATCCTAGAAAGATATTTGGGTCTGAATTACCACTGCACACTATGACATAAGAGAGTGGAGGACCTCCAAGGAGTATACCATACTGGGGAACAATGTCTGAACTAGTCCATGGGAGACATGAGTGAGTAACCCCAGTCACTGTCACCATGTTCTTCCCCACCCCCCAATTAGGTCTGAAACCCCCTGACTTCGGCCTAATTGCTCGATGTTTCCGCCTTATTTACCACTACTGGCCACCGCCTTGTTTAACCATAACATAAATCACCAAGCCAAAAGAAATGACCACCCTCCAAGCTCCAAGACTCCTCCGTGGGACCCCCCCTGTCCAAACCCCCTCTCCCCTATCCCCTGTCCAGCCCCCCTCTCCTCTGTCCAGCCCCCCTCTCCCCTGTCCAGCCCCCCCTCCCTTCAGACTGCCCCTCCCCGCAGCATCACTGTACACTGGCGGAGCCTGAAGGTCTACTAAAGAGGAAACTTACTGCCGGAAAAACTAGGTGATGACCCCTGGTTCTAAATGAGTGTCTTTGTGTGTGTGTGACAAATAGGGTGTCCCTGCTGTGCCACCGGGGATCCGCAGGGTAACAAACCACACACACGCAGCCCCTCCCCCCTCGTCCTCTTGTAAGCGTGGCAGGTAGTCCAGTTAACGAGCATGCCTGACTCAAACTTTACGGTCCCAGTGCTTCACTATGCTGTCGCGGTAACAAAGCCAATTAGTCATCCAACTGAGGGTAGGAGTCCCCAGACATATAGAACTAGTTTAGAAACTGCTAGAAACTAACAACAACCTATAATTCCAATGTAGGCTACGTGTTAGTGTAGCATACTTGAGACTTCAGTTGCGAGAGAACTATACTGCTGAGATTACAAACAAGTAAAAATAATCTGCTACGGAGCATACAGGAGAGCACTACTCCTACCCTTAATCTGGGATTAAGAAGAGAATCGCTGAGATAATCTAGGAAAGTGTCTGATAGATAAGTGCCAGACTCTGACCAACCAAGAGGGTCACCTATTCTTAAACATGTCATCCTAAGCATCCTATGCCAGCCTAAGGGGTGACATTTCTTACACTCAAAGTGGCACCCTTTGCCCTTTGACCCCAGTTCTTCTCACCCTTGCAGGATGGGACCAGCAGAGACGCCACTGAAACTTTGATGTCAAAGGTCAACCTCCCTCGCTGTCGTTCTCTCTCTCTCCCTTCCTCCCTCTCTCACTCTCTCTCTCTCTCCCTTCTTCCCTCTCTCTCTCTCTCTGTTTTAGGAAGAGAAAAAGAAAAAGCTGTCCTTGGAGGAGATAAAGGGAGAGTTGTTTCTTTGTTTCCACAGCGTGTTAAATCAGGTCTGGAGTCGGGGGAGGACCCAGGCCACAGAGGGCCTTTTCCTGCTCTAGGACCTGAAGGACAGCCTTTGTCCCCCTGGGTCCCAACTCCCACAGAGTTAGGGTCACCGCCACTCAGGGGCCAAACTGAAGCAGGGGGAGGTATGTGGCTACGACACACTGAGAGATGAGAGAATTAAGACAAAGAATGGGGGTGTGAAAAAGAGAGATAGAGACGAAAGAGTGGATATGGGAGACAGGAAACAGGATGAGAAGGAGGTATGGATGAAAGAAAGAGATAGCGAGAGAAAGAGGTGTTAGTGAGAGACAGAGAGAAAGTGAGAGAAAGAGGAAAGGAGCGTAATTGAGAGAAAAGGGGTAAGAAATATAAAGGTATTCAGTAAAAGAAGAAATAGAGATGGAGAGTGAGGGAGAAGGAAAAAAGAGAGAGACAGAGAGAGAGAAGGAGAGGAAAGAAAGATGAGAGAGACAACAGAGAGCAAGAGAGAGAATGAGAGAGAGAGAGAGAAAGATACGGAAAGAAAGATGAGAAAGACGATAGAGAGAGAGAATGTGAGAGAGAGAAACCCATGAGAGAGAGAGAGAAAGAAAGGAGGAGTCCAGTGTTTCCTCCTCCTGAACTAAACAAAGCCCAGTGGTAAACGGCCCCCGTGTGTCAACACACGAACACATCTGTTGTACTGCGGGCGAAGAGCAAGCTCGCCTTTACCTTGTCATGAAACCATCGCAAGCCTGCTGGATGAATGCCAACCCACAGAAGCAGCGGCAGAGGCCGAGCGTGCACGCTGTTTGTTTTGAACACCATCTGTTTCCAGAGACACTTCGGGAAAACAAACCCGTCCACCGGAGAATTCGGCACTGCTTTTACTCTATTTGTATCAGATAGCAAATGATGAGGTCAGCGCATATCGAAAATAGAAACTCTGATACCACCATGTCACCCAAAAGCCCAGAATGACCACGTCATTCATTCCCGAGATCAAACTCGTGAAGTGGCTGGCAAAGAAAGGGAGGAAAGTCTTTCTTTTCAGTCTTGGGATGTGGGAAGCGGAGATGGAGCGGAGAGGGGGAAAGGGCCCTGGCCTGTCACAGTTCTCCGTAGCTCAGCTACTGATGACCCTGACTAAGCCGTTTTTTGAAGCCTCGGCACTGTGGCTCAGAGTCCCTGCCAGCGGAGAGCGGGCAATGTCCTCCGCCATGCCAGTTTTTCACGCTTTTGACACGCCGCCTTCTTTGCTGTCTGTCTGTCTCCGCTCCGCGAATGTGGCGGAAAAAAGCTTTTTAGAAAAGCGAAGCCTTCACGCCTCGCGCACTAATGACACAACCCACATCGTGCGCTTGTCATCCCTAAATTAGATTGGACGCATCTCATTTCAGACAACAAGACGACATCATTAATTGATTGGCGTTCTGATCTTGTTTGAGCGGGGAAAATGTGTGCCTGTTTGTATTTCGCCGTGGATTCGTTTGATGGGCCTGAACCAGAAGATGTGAGGAAGTCTTTTAATGAAATGATGTGAGAATCGGAAGATGGTCGGCTATATGGACTTCATAAAGTCTTATGACCATTGAACTGGATTGTTCCCAGGCATCTGTTCACGGTATGGAACTCTGTCTGAAGCCCAAGATCAGCAACCCTGCACTACCAACCAACCGTGGAGGAGGGGATCCCTCATTGAATTGCCCCTCCCAAGGTTTCTTTGTTTTCCTCACTGAGATTTTTTTGAGTTCGTCCTTGTCTTCCTTGAGGGTTTAGGTTGGTTATCGGTGCTGATCTGTGGGCACATGTGAAGCCCTTTGTAACATTGCTTGTTAAAAGGGCTATACAAATAAAAGTTGATTTGATTTGATTTGATATTGATGTGCCTATAAACATCCAATGTGGGTCTGTTAAGAAAACAAAACCAGAAAGTAACATTTGACTGGCGTCTTGTATCCGTTGTGTGCTCCGCGAAAATGATGACACATCTCACGGTACCTCACTGACTACAAGTCCTTTCCGGAAGGCAATAATCCTGCTCAGATCAAAAATTCCTTCTGTTTCTGAATGGTATCTCTAGCTGTGTTTGCCAAACACATTCATCCTCACATACATACACTACATTGCAAAAGTGTCAGAGCCAGTTAATGGAAAATAGAGGGAGTAGGTAAAATAACAGGTGTTTTGCATACAGACAACCTACGTTTGCTTATTGTATTATGTTGTTCAGTAGAAATGTTAATGCTGCCCTGCTTTGACGTATCTTCATATGTGCAAACACAGCCCCTCCTCCCTCCATGGAAGAGGTAGGGCTACTCCAAACAGGAGAGCGTTTCCAAACGGACGCTGTCCATGGTGCTGAATCCAATCTCAAACGATGCAACACAAGCTGATCTTTCATCTCTCCCTTCCCCTTGTCTCTCTTCATTTGTTCCCCCCCCTGTTTCTGTCTCTCTCTGACAGTCTGTCTCTCTGACTCTCTGTTTTCAGGGTTTTTAGCTGTGACCTGAAAAGCGCTACAGAGTACAGGCTGGCTGATTCTGGGGACATCCGTCTGTGGCTATGGCTCAGACAGCCAGACGGATGCCTGTCCCACAGCTGTCTGTCCAATTTGTTTTCAATTAACAATACACAGAACACACACACGCGCGCGTGTGCACACAAGCACGTCACATCAAAATCCTGTCGCACGAATAAAATGACAAAACACATCCAGATTTGGTCTCCTCTCCTTCATTCTGCTGTGCACAGACGGGGGGCACGGGGGGAGAGGGGAGGGGGGGAAGGTTGCTGGGAGGAAACAGTTGAGGCCTGACCAGGAGAGACAGAGAGGGACAGGTCTGCTGACTCACCCCCCAACTGGCCCTTGGTGTTTTGAGTGTGCGTGCCTGTGGCCTTATAGCCTAGATATTGCAAAAACAGCTCCCTTTTTTTTGGTGTGTGTTTTTCTATTACTGATTTCCATGACCCATTGGGAGGCAAACATCAGACAGTGGGTCAGTCACCCCCCCGAGGGTACCTTGAGGGGCTCCACTCCCCAGGCAGGATGATGAACATGCAGGGGATTGTCAGGAGTGGGGTGGCGTCAACCCTCGCAGTGAAGGAGTTAAAGAGTTAACGGTCTCCTGAACTTTACGCACATCACACGCACCAACCATCTGGTTTTAAGCAGCAGATTATCTTCCGTTCCCACCCTTGTGAAGCCTCCGTGTTTTGGGAGCGAGCGTTGTCAGTAGAGAACCCCCCCCCCTCAAAAACCCTAATGTATCTATTTGATGCTGTTTTGTATGGTCGCATACTAACGGTCTGCCATTGGGAGGAGCCCTACTGCGCTTATGGCGCTTTGTCGCTATGGTGACTAATTTACGAGTCGGGTTTGTTTACTTGGTGCGACGGGGACAGTGCACTCACCTTTGCCCGCTTCCTAGGAACGCGCTGTCGAGCAGGAGGGGGGTGGGGGGTGGGCTCGCCATAGACCAGCACCACTTACAGCTCACACGCAGCAGTGAAGTAAAGGAATGGATTCGAATGAGCTTCTAGTGCCAGATTAGCTTTTAATGCTTTTAAAGGCTTAGGGCCAGAGGCTAATTAAGGGGCTGTATGTGGGAAAGATACCTGGGGGCTGTGGTGGAGACATTAAGTAGGGTTTGAGAAGCGGGGATGGTGAGCAGCAGGATGGGGGGGTTGGAGGGGAAGGGGCTGGGCTGAGGTGATGGCCAATCATGAAGTGATCCACAGGTAGGGAGCATAATCACTTCCGGGCTCCCCAAACCTGTAGGTTCACAAACAGTCCACATCGACCTGTTCCTCCATCCGTTCTGCATTCTGCGGCCGTTCTGCGGCCATTCTGCGTGGGCTTCGAAGGAGGAGAAAGAGGGTTTTGGCCGGTCTTTTCCCCCTCTCCCCCCCGCCTCCCCTCTTCGGCACTGGGCTTGTTTTTGGATTTCAGGGCATCATTCCTCCTCCTCCTCCTCTTCCCCTTCGTCTCCTCAACACTCTCCCCACCAGCTCACTGGGCACACTAGCAGTGATTTACGATTCGGCGTAACCCCCCCGCTGTCCTGGCGGGTCAGGATGACCCACTCCAAGCCAAAAAACTTGGACAATTTGGTACCGAGGCGGTGGAAGGGTTAATGGCATGTATAAAGCTTGTAACTGAGGTCATGATTTGATCTACTCATCTATTGAGAAATTTCATAAATTATTATGGCTGTATGGTTTTCAAACCTCAATCAAGTGTCGGGTCATTGTGACACGAGAACACTGCTGTCTAATAAAATGTGAACACCACACAAGGGGTAAAAACGTTCACATTAGAGTGTGGCTCTGCTTCCCTCTAATTCACACTTGAAGAAGCTTTGTGTGTTTGAGTCTTTTGTCTCCTTGCGTAAAGGAAACAGGAGGATGATACTGATAACAGTTGACTTATCCCACGTTTTCAATTATCCAGCTTGCACAATTTGATAAATGATCGAGGTAGGGCCAAGAGATAGTCCGGGAATGAACGCAAACCCGACATTAGGTTGAGTGCCATTTCAGTTATGCTTTGACCTAAAAATAGTTAGCAAAAAGATCAGCTAAAGGTTTCCATGGCTTTTACCGCAGAGAGATACAACAGAGAATCGACCGAGCACCCTGTTTGTATCACATTTATCTGTCATCAACACTAACCCTCTACAGTCCACAAACCACAGGCCATACTGACAGCTCCACACTCAAGCACACGCTCGGCCATCTGTCAAACAGTTGGCCCCTCCTCTCCCCTTTCTCTCTCTCTTTCACCCTTTCTCTCTCTGTCTCTCTCTCCCATACCCTCTCTCTCTCTGTCTGTCTCTCTCTCTTTCTCTGTCTCTCACTTTCTCTGTCTCTCTCACCCTGTCTTTCTGTCTCTCTCTCTCTTTCTGTCTTTATGTCTCTCTGTCTCTCTCTTTCTCTTTCACCCTCTCTATCTCTCTCTTTTACCCTCTCTCTCTCTCTCTCAGCCTCTCTCTCTATCTCTCTCTCTCTCTTCATCCTGCCAGGACTCGCACCTGCCAACAATTCCCTAACTTCGTTACCTCCCCGGTAAGGGCACCGCGTGCGCCCTGGCGTGGCGGTGAGCTCAGCCACCCTGTTGGCCCATGCGCTCTGCCCCAGTCATGAGCCCGACAGTTGCGATGGCTCACAGCGCCGCGCCAGACCAACTAGTCAGGCCAGAGCTGGAAGAGGAACCGAGCCACA
The DNA here is from genome assembly GCA_036025375.1 of Retropinna semoni. NCBI lineage: Eukaryota > Metazoa > Chordata > Actinopteri > Osmeriformes > Retropinnidae > Retropinna > Retropinna semoni. The sequence continues at coordinate 7,783 of JAVQJY010190053.1, read as the reverse complement.
CCCTCCAACGGCTTTTCACCTCCCTCCCCGTCGACGGCTGTAATGGCGGTGGTTCGACAACCACCGATTTCCGAGATGTGTTCCCGTTTATGTCGACGAGAGTTTCTCCTTCAGCTCCAGGCTCCAGAGCTCAGGACGGAAACTCCCACTGTGTTCATTGGCATGTCCAAGGCTGTGGCTACCCAGCTGGGCCTGGGGGTCGCAGCCTTCTGGGAATGAATACCAAAGCAGAATCATATTGAGCAAAAAAAAAACATTACAAAACAGACAGCATGGAGCTCCTTCCGACCTGGCAACCGGTGTGAGAATTCTCTGAGAGAGCTGGACAGGAATGGCAGGAGCCTGGCAGCCGTGGTGGCAGTGTGTGAAATGACAATGTACGCCATGACTGTGATTCAACAATTTTGAGTGATTGTGCGAGTGTCCGTCTCTATTCATTCAAGGTGAGGCGTGCCATGTTGCCCGGCTGCCAACCGGCATCCCTTGACAGGCGGCTTGAACAATGGCAGAGTTATGGATCCTGCGTGTTCATTTCTGCCTCCCAGTAAAAAACCGAGAATACAGCCTTCAACTGAGAATGGATGCAGGGCCAAGTCAAGCACCAGGATTGTGTTTTTTACTGCTTGTGTGTATGAGCAAGTCTGTGTGTCGCTGTGGAATCTGGAATGCACAGTTTGCACACACATGCATCACAGAGGATTGGGGCCTGACAACACACTAAAGACTTTAGTCCTGTTAACCCTCCCGCTGTCCTGGAGGGTCAGGACGACCCACTCCGAGCCAAGAACCCTTAGACAATTTGACCCGAAGTATTCAGGGTGTGTATAAGGTACCAGGGTGGCGGAAGGGTTAATGGTGTGTATATTGCTTATAAGTGAGATAATGATCTGTCATGAAATTTTACATGAATTGTTACTGTATTGTTTTCAAACCTCAATTATGTGTTTGGGTTTTTATGGCCCGCGACCACCAGCTGTGTAACAAAAATGTGAACACCCTACAAGGGTTAAGGTTACCGGTCAGCGGTTTACATCTTGGGGAAAGGATGGCGGATGGTAGAGCAGAGGAACTACAACCGGACTAGGCGTGAGGCGAGAAAAACAAAACAAATGGAATTAAATCAAAAGACATGAGGTCAGTCCAGGAGATCAGCCAATGGGCCTGTCGTCCCTGGCAAAAGCCGGAAGTAGAGCGAGTAACGCCATGCATCTCCTCCTCCCGTTCAACAACAGGTGTTTCTTCAGAGCAGTGACAGAACAACGGCTGGAAGGGGATCCACAGAGCGAACCGTCACCCCGCTGCGTGGACCGCTGCGTGGACCGCTGCAGGGGACCTCCATGGCTTCTCTTCAAACCCAGCCAAACAGAAAATGTTTGAGAGCTCGAAGGACCGCGAAATGGTTTCGTCGTGAATCACTTTTGCGGAAGGTCTTGGTTGGGAAGCAGCTCCTATGGGGTGAGTTTATGATTCCTTATTGTCTATCGTCTGTGGTGCGACAGCGTGGGGACGGTGATGATGAATTTTCTCTGCATTATTTAGTTGTTTGGCTTCCGCTACGGGGGGACAGAAGCAGGACGGTTGAAGAATGTGAAAGAGGAGAGACAGATGACAGCCCTGGTGATACTGTGGCGTAGATGCCAGGGTGACAGCTGGGAGTCTCCGTGGATTGATTAAAAAAAAACACACAAACGCCCCGCTTCACAAAAAAGATGTGACATTCTGATACTACGGTGATGTTCTACTATGAGCTATTTTTATAAAACGGACTCTCTCTCTCTCTCTCTGTGTCTCTCTCTCTCTCTCTCGGTCTCTTTCTCTCTCTCTCTCTGTGTCTCTCTCTCTCTTAGTCTCTCTCTCGTTCTCTCTCTGTCTTTCACTGTCTCTCTCCCCTCCATCCAGTGGCTCGTGTGCTTGATTTAGCCAGCGCCGTGGGCCTGCAGCGACTGGCGGTGGTACGGATGGCCATGTAAATGTCACCATCTCCGAGGCCGAGCTCCGTCAAGGGTGAAATTCAATCTGGCAGAGTTTGAGGGCGCCCGCCCCGCCGCGCCCGTCCACTCCTCTGCACCGCGGCGTGGGCAGGAGTTCCTCCATAAAACCACACCGCATATGTTATGACTACCTACATCGAGGCCCCCCCACCTCCCCCCTTTTTTTTTTCCTTTATTTACGAGCGCACACTGAAGGCGGAGTGATAGGAGTCGCGCACGGCCGTCGCAACCTCTCTCAGTGTTTTTACCGCGTCGGTCAACTTGTTTGTTTAACAGCGCGTAAAAAGAAAGAAGAAAAAAGAAAAAGAAAACACATATGAAGCCGTTAGCGTGGGAATTGATAGCGACGCCTCACGTGGCAGGCCTCTGACTCTTAAACATCCAGGGCCTTTATCAACGGGGAGGCTGTTCAGTTTTAGCGGGCCTGTTACTCAAGACGCGGAGCGTGGGAAACGCCGCTGTTACAAAACGGCGTGAAACCGTGTGGAGAACGGTCGATGACACACTTAGCGCTCACCCCGTCAATTCCTTACAGGGCCTTATGCAATCCAATTGCACCATTCTTACGAAGTGGAGGTGACGTATCCATGTAGAACATGTATAATATATACTTATGAAACACAGACACGCACCCAGCCAAGCGTTAAAATTGCTTACCGATTGCCCGTGGTCCCACCCCCCACACCCCTCACCCCACACCCACACAGACACACACACATACACACACATACACACACACACACTTCACCGCACGTCAATCATGCTGATTCGTGTTCTTTAAATGAATAATGCGGAGAACTCTCCTCGCAGCAGCAGCTGAGACAGGAGACTGAACCCCACGTTTGTGTGGAGTGCAGTGGTGTGGAAGGACGGTGAGTGGTTTGCCCTTGCACTGCGGGGCGTGTTCCCACCGGGGGGTCCTCTGTGGTGGAGACTGGCAGTACGCTCGGGGGCATTTTTCAATTAAAGCTCGGATTCAGTGGGGAGGGGGTGGGGGGGGGGTACGGAGAACAAAACGTAACGTGAAGACGCTGTCGAGGTTGACGGTACGTGCCGCCATCTTGGATTGTAGACAGCGCTACTCAAAGCCCTCCAGGTTGTTTTGAAGACGATGTCTTTCAGGGACTGCAGAACCCAGGCTTCAGCCGTGTGTGTATGAGTGTGTGTGACGCTGATGCCATCAGTCAGTGTAGGATCAATTCTTTAGTGAGTACGTCTGTTTGGATCGTTGGAGCAACCAGGCCTCACCTCTGGATAAAGCTGCTCACCGTAGAGTCCAGACACGTTCTCAATCATCTTCTACTCCGCTGAATCAACTCAGCAGGGAGCGCCTGGCGTCTTTTTGATGAGCTAGTTACGTAAAACTGCATGGTTCTCCACCGTAATCCACCCTCCATTCTAAATTGAAAAAGAAATTTGAGACCATCCAGTCATCGTCGCCGGCCCATCGTGAATGTATCTATGGCCAAGTCTTCCCCATTGGTGCAAATGCATTACTAGAAATCAGGCACCTAAAGCAAGACAGTTAAGTCTCATTACAGGGATGTGCTTTGAGGACATGTGCACTGAGAATCCCCCGCCGTATTTTTAGCTGTCTCCTACAGCTTATCTTGTGTAATGTGGCTCTCGGAATAAATGTCTTTGTCTAAATCAGGCCAGAGTGTCTCTCTCTCTCTTCCTGTGGCCGGGCGTCTTACCTGAGAGGCCGGTGTCACGCCGGTCAGGGTGTCTCGAGATACAGACGACTTGACCAACAAGTGAGGCGTCATTTCAGTGGGGGGAAGGCGGCGGCAGTGTCCTTTACAGATCGCAGCAGTGATGGCGTTTCGGATGGGATTTACTGACCGCGTTGAGTTAACACACCATGTCGTTTTTCGCCCATTTTCTTGTGACTCAAACCCTTGGACACTTCATATGTGCTGAAATCGTTGGGATTGTGACCACATGGGCCGGTGCTGTGAAATGAATCTTTCAAAACGTGACGAAGAACGAACACCGCAGGGAAGAAAACGCCCTCAGGACAGTAACACTGTCAGGGCTTGTAAAGCGTGCGCAGGAGGACGCTATCCTTAGATGGGACCGCGTGGACGCGTCGCTTGTTCTCTGCTGAGGGCCTCGGCGAGCTGCGGCGGCTCGCCCAGGATGTTTTCCTTTTTTTCTCTTTGTTTTGCGCTGCGGGCATCTTTGTCATTCCCCTGACTCATCGTCATGCTGTCACCCCCCTCCGTCACAGGCGGGGGGCAGCTGCTGACGGGGCACTACAGATGTGGCCGACTTAAGGGAAGCGGGAGGGAGAGTCTCCTCCCTCCTCTTATCCGTCTAAGACACACACCCCATCCCCCCCAACCACCACCCCCGCCGCCGCCGCCGCCCATCCCTCCAATCACAGGGCCTCAACTGTCGCCGACAACACGCTCGTGACACGGTGCTGTGATCCTCCACCAGGACAGAATGGATGGGATGATGGCTGTTGAGCAAGTCACCCGCAGTCGTAGGACATGCATGCTGCCCACACCGTACACTGCCATGGTTAAAACATGAGGGGTCTCAACTGCTCCCTGCTATCTTAAGACAGCCAACAGACCGAGCACATACCACATAGCGTTCAGGTATTAACACAGGCTAGAGTCACTGGGAAAGATTCTCAGAGGGGACATGATAAGTGCAGGCGAAACGGTTCCGTGGCACAGAGGTTAAACGTAATGACAGCCTCCGTACCCCTGTCCTTTTCCACCTGTCATCATCTCGTCCGGTCAGGATCTGTCACAGCGCCAGAACGATCACATGACAGCAGGTCAATTCACCTGGACAACCGGAGGGGGGGGACACACCAACGGACACCTCTGAAATGGAGGGACCGATGTTTTGGAGAAAAAAAACTGTACGGCTGTGACTATGAGTGCTTAGTCAATCCACAAGTTTGAATTCAGCAGTTAGGAGCTGCAGCGGTTTTCCAAATGGCTCTGGCAGTCTCGCTACCCTGACAACTTCTCTAAATACAAAGAAACATATGCAAAAGGTTTAGGTTTAGGTTTTATTCAGGTTTTCATCAAAGAGTTAGGGTTAGGGTGAGGGTTGTGGTTAGGGTTTGGTTAGGGTGAGGATTAGTGGGGGGGTAAAGGTTAGGGTGGAAAGTACCACAAGACTGTGTATTAATCTTAGAAGCTTTGTTGTTTGATCACCACTTTTTGATTAAGTCCTTCTTCCTTTTATAAAGACCTATCGCATGGAGAGCAAAAGTATTACACAAGCATGATATTTCTCTGGAATTATGCTCTCCATTCCAACCCCTGCGTGTTCACATTAACACAATGGCATCCTGTGGCACAATTGCTTTGTAATGGATATGTTCTTCATATGTGATGTGTAGGGTGGCTGAATAATAGGGAATCATTGTGAGAGAAAACCAATTTAAAAGGCAAACTTTATCTGCCGCCCACAAACGCATCGAACCTCGAGCCTCGTTGCTATGAGGGCAGGCTCTTAGGTCCGGGTAGCTTCCTTACATAAAATAAAACTATTAAATTGCTAGCAAGGAGAAGAGTGCGCCGTGAATCATTCATGGAGAAACATCATTAAAAACATGACCAGGAAGCAGTGTTTGAGTGATGATAAAATCTGATTAGCTTCGTTTTGTGCCTGTAAAAATTGAATTGTGTCACTGGTAAAAAAAAAAGACATTGCAGTCATTTTAGTTCACCTCAGGTGATACATTTTCCATTGCACTATGCAACATACTTGGCTTTTTTTACCCATTACCTTAAATCCCTAAACACATACATAAAAGTAAATCAAACATAATGTTTACATATTCTATGTTTAGTATATAGGACATTTTTCATTTTGCCAGTATTGACAGGACAAAGGCATTCCTGCCAGCCTGCCTGACATAAATAAGCCTTTAAAACGTGTGCTGCAAGTCTACGCAGTAATCAGATCATTGACCGATCAGGCTGTCGGATTGCGGAAGCCAATGCCTTGCTCTGAGTGTTGCTCGGATGTGTATGTGCGTGTGTGAGAGAGAGAGGGAAAGAGATTGAAGGAGAGAGAGAGAGGGAGGGAGAAAAAAGTCTTCAGCCATACATTCACTGAGTAGGCCAATATGTCTAGCCTGGAGTTATAAGGTAGTAAACCATCTGACAGTAATGTAATAATCTAGTGTAAATGGATGTAAGTAAGTCATTAAGTATTTAACCCTTGTTTGGTGTTCATATTTTAGTTACACAGCTGGTGTTCGCGGGTCATAATGACACAACACATTATCGAGGTTTAAAAACAATACATCCATTACAATTTATGTAATATTTCTTGATAGATGAGTATATCAGATCATTATCTTAGTTACAAGCATTATACACGCTATTAACCCTTCCGCCACGCCGCGGTACCTTCTACGCACCCCATGTACTCCGGGTCAAATCGTGCAAGGGTTCTTGGCTCTCAGTGGGTTGTCCTGACCCACCAGGACAGCGGGAGGGTTAAGCTATGTGTTACCGCATCTGTAAGTGCTGTAATATTTTACATGTGGTTGATCAGGACATGTACCTTCATGTCTTACACCATGTCACCAGGCTCCAGCTCATCTTGCTCTTACAGATGCCCAACACACATACTGAGAGTAAAAAAAAACACAACAGTCAAAGCAAATGAACTGCGGAGAGATTGTGATGGAAAGCCAGAGAGAGAGAGAGAGAGAAAGAGAGAGCAGGAGAGAGGCTGAGCGAGTGGACAGTCTATTCCCCGGAGTGTCTGACCACAGCCAAAGGCCTCCCTTGATGGAATATGTTACCAAACAATGGCACTGGCCTTTCAGAGTCGGAGCATGTTCCAATTGCTGGAAGGCAAACAAGCATGCCTTTCTCTCTCCCTCCTGAATCAACACCGTCCTCCTGGCCAATGCGGTGCCACAGACGAATGAGTGCCGTGGCTGCGGTGAGCAGCTCATAAAAGCCAAGCTAACAGGATGGAAAATCAAGCGGAGCGTGCGTTGACATTAATGGTACCGTACATGTAAACGACCATGACCGCTGTCGCAGATACCATTGGGACGATGGAAAAAAAGAAGCATCTTAATGCTGTGGCTAATAGCATCGTCCGAGTAATTGAAGACGAGCCCCATCCACCCCCACAACCCCACAACGAGGTTCCATCCCTCTAGACACGGTAGCATGGTTGCTAGGCTAACGAATGCCATTACACCGCTATGTCATGGCCCCTCAATGGACTAGACTAGAATGTCTTGTTAGCCGTGGGCAAAGCAGACCTGGGGGCAAGAACCGCAACACAGGAAGTTCCGATTTTCCTTTAACTGTCATTGTGCAGCGGGGGGAGGCCAGGGACAGTAAACAACCCTGTTGCGCTGACATAGAAAGACACCGGGATTTAATGCAGGAGCTCATGAGGAATTCACGACCGCAGACTACAGTGTACACTTCCAGAAATGTTGCCGTTCCCCATAACACTGGGGAAGGGGTTGGTCTGACTGTGATGGACGCCTGACGACGGTCCACACAGGACATATTGACAGGACATATTGACTATGTTATACATTTGTTGTTTACATACATTCTGCACTATACATCATAACATCCCATAAATGACACATCGACACATTATTTTGATTTCTTACACCATCCGCATATCTATTATTATTTAGGTTTGTTAGTGGTCGGATTAGGACAGACCATTAATCGATCTGCTGCGGGGAGAATTGGGTTGGATGTTTCCCCCCCTTAAGAGACACAGGATGGACCTGGCCACTCCCATAAAGGGCGTTGGCAGGGCCCATTAAG